>VYZX01027716.1:72547-86092 GCA_013401335.1 Brachypteracias leptosomus | reverse complement strand
TTCCTTGGAAAATGAAAGCTTTCGATTCTTAACATATGATCATTTATAATGACAAAGTTCAGAGAGATCATTCACTCACTCATACTAGCCCTAAGCCAATGACAAATCTTGATCTTTTTTGTTAAATACTTTTATAGTTAATCAAGTTCTGCGCCATTGAATGACTCCAGTTTTCCAAAACATGCCAAAAGTTTTTCTTGAAGTGCAAAAGGTATCCCCTGTTGTTAATGCTTAATAAATTTTTAAGCAAGTCATGTTCACTTGCAAATGAGTCATGGGTACATCTATACAGGCAGAGTTGAAGTTGAGTCTCAGAAGACAACTAGTGGTGACAAAAAAAGCAACTGGGTTTCTCACAGCCTGGAATCAGTTCTTTAAGTGGAACCAGTCAACTTGAATTTCATATGAATAACCTATATTTGCACCTTAGTTTTTAATGTGTATTGCCACAAATGCATCACTTTCCCCCCAAATTCAAGATACAATACAAATCAGTTACTACAGACAAACCCAAATAAGCAAATACACAAAGGCAAGCTTATATAAGAAGTGATTTGTGTCACTATTTGGGGGGGGGGTGATGGCTCAAACTTACTTGCACCAGATCACTCTTTACCTCACTCTCTATCAGTTACATTTCTGATGCTTCAAATAAGCTTCAGCACTTATTGACTCAGTATAAGAGCATCTCATGTGACGCCCAATACATTTATTCTTACATATAGCTTACTTTTTACTAGCATAAGCTGACAAAGTAACACACATTTGTACAAGTCTAAATAAATCCATGTTTTATTTCAAAAGGAAAAAAGCTTAAATCCCCCACATCTGTTAAATGTGTATGGAGCAGCTCATTTCATACACAGATCCCAGGCAGTATAATAAAATTAAAGATGACTTGAGATGTTTGGGAGTTTCAATAGTCATTGACCAAAACCTGGCAATAACTAATTAAAAAAAAAAATAAAAAAAATCAGCCAGCAGAGTATCAATCCAAACTGCATCTCCTCCTCACAGCCTGCTCTCAAGACAATCAGAAAAGGCAACAGCATAAGAGGCAGGCAATTTGGTACCACACAGTTCAACAGAAGCACAGAAGGTCAGAAGACAGGCTTCTTTCCTGAGGGTTTCCTACAGCACAGGAGACTGCAAAAAGATCCTTGTGCTCCCAAGCACCAAGGACAGGTTCTGTGTAAAGGGAATCCAGTTTAGCCAGATAAAAATGTTCTGCTCACTTCCTCAAAGTCTCCTGGGCAACTCACGCTGCTGAAGCTTATGCAAGGACTCACCTTTACAGTTCTCAAAGAAAGCTCATTTTAGAGTAATGTAGTATATTCCTTATCAGCAAAGTAATGAATAGAAGTCTTAAATAAGAGTAAGCATGTTAATAAAATGATAGAAATGTTGAAATAACACAGAACTGAACCCAAACCCCCAAAATTTATATAAGAGGCAAATGCAACACAAGTCACCAATGCAGACATTTCAAGCTCTGCCTCAGGTTGACACACTGTACTAGCAGTGCAAACAATATTGTCACAGATAAATTTCATAGATACACTTGGCCTTCATTTTAACAAAATGAGGTCACATGAACAAAACACTGAAAGAACACAGAATATCTTAAATTGGAAGGGAAACATAAGGATCATGAAGTCCAACTCTCTGCTCCTTGCAGGACTACCTAAAACTAAACCATATGACTAAGAGCATCATCCAGATGCTCCTTGAAATCTGACAGGCTTGGGGCACATCCACAGGGTTCAGTGTGAATAACGTCTTTGAGATTAACAAAAAAACATCCGCATCTCAAAAGCACTAGAATACAAGGTGACCAGTCAGACAACCTGAAGATGGGCTCAGCATAGCAAAACAGAACCTGAAGTTCTTCGTAACACAAATGATAAAAGATTTTCTCAAAGGATACTCCCATCAATTTGGCACTATATACAAACAGCAAAAGCTTGTAAATTAGTACTGTTGGTTCTTTACTTTGTGAGCCCTTTTGAAAATCTGTATTAATTCTCAACATCAGGAATAAATCCATTGCAGGAAATCATATGACCAAGACAGATGTTTTTGAAAAGGACTATAAAAATGCACAGAAAATCTACTCACTATATTTGCCTTGGCTGTAATGTCTCACTTAAACATCAAGTTCAGTAGAAAGGACCCATGCTGGGCTGTAACTATAGTTATTTCCATTTTTCTAATGGCACTTCAACAAGCACAGGAATGACTTAAAACTGGTTGCAGAAGTCAGTAAGAGAGAAAACAGAGCAAGATGAAAACAGTGGATATACAGAAAGATTAGTTTGAAATTCCATCAGTCATAAGACCACGCAAACCCTCATAAAAAACTGTATGCTCTAACAGTATTGGAGCATTGGTGATTACAGTTGCTATTTTGTAAAAAAAGTTAAAGTAAGCGTTGCAGGAAAATATGTAAGAGTGGCCAGTAGTTTACTTGCAACACAGCATGTAGGCACCAACTTCTTGACTACATGTTATATATACACTTTGCAACTACTAAAATCAACAAAGCTAGCAATTCACCACTACCTCTGAAACCAATTAACAAGCTTGTAATGTAAATACTAACTCTTGTATAGTTAGACCTTTTGACATAGCTGTGTCCACTTAGAAGATGAACCTTTCCTTTGGCACTTGCTTCTTAAAAGGTCATTCATAAAGTACTGTTAAATATGCCATGAGAATGTTAAGTTTTAGATTTCTCTTTGCTTGCAGAGATGCTGCAGTTTAGCTACGTACATGCTGTCATCCCACTCAAGGTGCTAGGTAAATCAAGTTAGCTTAACATCTTTTACAGATGTTTCCTCTGACTTACGTGACAGCCACAGCGCACAGGTTCTGTTTCTAACAGTTATAGTGGCTCATAGGTGGCATCTTGTTTGACCATCACGACTTTACGCCTTTGCAACTGCAGAATAACATCCTGCTGTTAAGCATTTCAGAATATTGACAGAGGTAGTAGTGTTGACACACAAGTTAATCAAGTACTTGTTCACAGAGCAGGACTTCATTACAGTGACATCTTGCCAGGATTGCTAACAGTCTCCCTGACCCAGCATGAGGCATACAAATATCATGTGCTGGTTTAAGGTCTGATTAGTCATCCAGTAGTCACCTTTTACACGTTCAGTAAAAAGGTCACTGATAAGTAGTGGTTGGATATCCAAAGGAAGCTTGCCCTGTAATCTTTTACTAATGTTTGTACTATGAATAAAGCATCTCAAATAGCTCTCATCTTACTAAAGTCAAACTAGAGAGATTTACATCTGCCTAGTACTTGAAATTCCAGCAAGTAAGAAGGGGCTCAACAGTATTGCTATACATTGTGACATCACACTTTTTACAATCATCACAAGGGGTTCAAATAATACCATCCACTGATCTAAGTGTCTTTTTTTTTCCCCAAGAGACCCCAGTTTCAAATTTATCCAAGCTTCTGTTAGCTCCATCTCCTAACTGTGAGGCTCAGAAGCCCCAGAGTTGAAACAGAAGTTGGCTTACAAGAAGTCCTGTTTGGCTTGGGACGCCACAATGATCATGGTCCATACGAGGGAAGCATTGTCTATTCACAGTAGCCATCTGCCCATGTTACTCTATTGAGCAATAGCATCTATTATCAAAACTGGGGGATGATGAGAAATATCCCATCTGATGGAAAGCTGGGAAGCCACTACTCACTTTCTTAATATCAGAGATTTTACAGTAGGAATGTGGGGAGGACATTTCAGCACAATCTTCCCTCATTTCACTTTGCACTCATTATAGAGGAACTGTGTTCTGCCTACCACATGCTTTATATCCTTGTGAGAAAGAAAAAGAAGGGTATTTTAAAAAATGGTATATACATTGAATGCTATCCTCATCCATACTAGTCAAGCTGAAAGTTGGTTTCAAATGCTATCTTCAAACATAAAATACAGTTTGTCCCGAGATCATTATGGACTATTAAAGTAAATCATGGTCAGAAAGCATATAGATCTCTAATTACTTAGGCTTCTGTAGATGTCTTTAGAATGACAAGCATGAAGGGAACTACAAAATAGAAAATATCCTTTAGTTGTATATTTAAATAAATCCAGTCATCCTCTTCTCTGCTATTCACAATTAAAGCAGCAGTTTTTATGCAAGTTGAGGTAGATTATTTAAGTCTTTTAGAACAAAATTAATACTGTTCTTACACAAAACCAAGTTTGAACTTACAAGCCCTTACCATAGTAGTGGTTTATGCTCAGGGAGGAAAACACAGGGCTCTTTTAACAGGTAATATTGGTGTATTGTAGTATGGAAATACAGCCACTGCAGTTCTTTAACCTCTGCTGAGGATAGATATTTTCATCTTGACAAGCAGTGCACACAGAAAATATTTACCTGCCATAGACATTTCAGTATTAGAAAAAAAAAACCAAACAGCAGAGCAGAGAGAAGTGGCAGTGCTGTCAGATACACAGAACACACAAATAATCCACTAATTGACATAGAAATTTTAGTATTAGAAAAAAAACCCCCACAACTAAGGAATTTGACCATATTTGACTGTTACACACATCTGTAATGGTTAATGCTTCTAAGTAGCTCCTGTAAAAACAATCAAAGCTGAAGAGTGAAGGGGAAAGCAGCAGGCAAATGAAGGTAAGAATCTTATCAAGAAAGATAAAAATGTGGTTAGAGGTCAATGAAGGACAAGGGGAGGAAGGGGAAGAAATCTAGAAGATTCCTGGCTGGGTTTTCCTATGAGGGTAAGGCAGAGAGCTGCCAGCAATAGATATGCTATTTCCCAGAGAGCAGGGGGAACGAGTATTGACAGGATGTCAGGATCACAACAAGACAGGTGCTCCATGTAAATTAAACCCAACTCCAGGAGAAGGAAACCACAAAGCAAACATCCCCACCACCTCTGGCTCCAAATAGCTCAGGAGCAGAGGAATTAGAGGAATGCCTCTATCTGCAGCTGTGAGATATGAAGAGAAAGTCCTCGTATCTTTCCCTCCATCAAAAAGCAAACACTATGCTGCAACCGAAGGAACAGCTAGAAAGTCATTAGTTCATGAACAAGTATTTAGGAAGACTTAGAGTAGAGCAGAAAGAAGTGGCAGTGCTGTCAGATACACAGAACACAGAATCTGCTAATTTAAAGTGTTAACAGAATGACAGCAGCTGCAGTGGGAAACCAGCAATATCAGGTTGTGGATGAGCCCCATTGCACATTGCAATTTCAACATCTGGCAAGTCAAACCAGGAGAGACAGGAGACATCTGCAACAGATGACACAGGCACATGGCCTCCAAGCAGGACACTGGTCTGGAAGGCTGCAGACCTGTACTTCATTTACAGCTCTCTCCTGCCATGCCCTGCAGGCAGGTCACACCAATGCTCTCACCAGCCATCCATTCTGGTCTTGACAGGAGGGGAGCACTCACCCCACCAGCGCTCTCACCCAGGGCCTAGCAGTAAAGGTCAGGATCTCATTCAAGGCCTCCAAATACTACAGTAACAAATCATTCCTCGTTATGTGCTTTGCAATACTTCACCAACACAGAAACAAGTCTTAAGAGACTAAACACCCAAAAAAACTTTTGTCTTGCTAAGAGTTTAAATTAAACGGAACCACCACTTGAGTACTTTTTAAAGCGTGACTCTAGACTGCTGGATGAAGGTATGGCCCCTTTATCATCTAGCCTTGCCTGCAGAGACTGCAAGTTCCTCTCCTTAAATAAAAACACAAAGGAGGCAAGTAGTCAGCTTTTGCTGCTAGTAAGCAACATGCTTAAGGTAAAGTATTATCTTAATTCTTCAGTTGGACAGAGTTTTCTTGCACAAGAACACCCTTGCAGATATCCATCCTACTTGTATTAAAAGGCATCAAAAAAGAGTAAAGAGTTTTCCACAGTCTCACACAGAATAGCTTAAGCCCCTGTTAACTGCTGCAATCTATATCAAGTTGGTTGCCTTCTGGTCTGTTCCTGGAAACAAGGGAACAGTCGCATACCATATTTGTTATGTCAACTCTGCACATATTTCACTTTGTCATCCCCTCAAGCCTTCCATTCTTGGAAGAAAAGTCCAAACACTTTACATATATTAGGTCTCAGTTTGAAACAAAAGATAAATTCATAGGACACGAGGTGAGCAGGTAAACTGGTAAGCAAATACAGAAATTGCAGCAAAAGAACACCAGTTATAAGACAGAAAGTTACTTTTCAGACTATTTGGTAAATTCTTGTTAATTTAGTCATTTTCTGACAAATCTTGTTCACTAGAATGATTCCTGATGAAAGAATTACTACGTTATTTACCAAGCCCTTAAAAAAAAAAAAAAATCAGTGTTCCTTTGTATGATAAATAGGCCTTTGTTATCTCTTTGGAGTATCTGTTACCAATTTCAATCCCATTAATAAAATGAAAACATTGCATTGTATTCATTGACTGTTCTTTGTTAATCCTGTTGCCCATCAGTGTTGATTCCACTGCTTGAAAGAGTCTCACACACACATTCATTAGAAGTTTGTCCTTGCTCCCAACAAAACCACTGCAAAGGTTTGACCTGGAGGCATGGATGAAGCCCAAAGCCAGCACACACAACACAGAGGAAGAAGTTGTGATGAGTGAATATACCACTACACTAACGCAAGAGGAGGCTGAGGGGTGACCTTATCACTCTCTACAACGACCTGAAAGGAGGTTGTAGGAAGGCGGGTGTTGGTCTCTTCTTACAAGCTGCAACCCACAGGACAAGAGGAAATGGTGTTAAGTTACACCAGAGGAGGTTTAGGTCAGACATTAGGAAAAACTTCTGCACAGGAAGGGTTGTCAGGCACTGGAACAGGCTGCCCAGGGAGCTGGTTGAATCACCATCCCTGGCTGTATTTAAAAGCCGTCTAGACAGGGTGCTCAAAGATATGGTGTAGAAGTGGGCCTAGTAGAGATAGATAATGGTTGGACTCAATGATCTTACAGGTCTTCTCCAACCATAGCAATTCTGTGATTCTGTGAATATGTTTTTCAAAAGAATAATAAAAATCATGCAATTCCCCCCCTTCTGATGAGCAAGGGCAAGGACAAGGGCATTTCATTACTGCTATATGTTTCTTTCCAGATGCCAGTTATTCCAGATAGTAGTATTAGTTAATATTGCCAGCTACATAGCTGCAAAGGTACATTTAAACATTTGGTATCTTGATTCCCAATATTGACTTTTAAATATTATTAGCTGAGGCATCTTTCTATTTTCTTCTCCAGGAAGAGTCTGACACATGCAGATATCTGATGAGTTGCTTCCTTCCCTTCATATACCACACAGAAGCAGAAGCAAGGCGAGGATCTCCAACAATCTCACAAGTCTTTAAAAAGACAAAAAAGAAGGTGCAATTTAGTATAGAGAATCTGTGTCTAAGAGTACTGTTCCCTCTATTTGCATTGAAAACTGCTTTCTTTATATTGTTCACTTAATGTCATACTAGTTAAGAGTTATCAGTATTAATTTACTGGATAATAAATTCACTAATTGTCAAGTTACATGCAGCTTTTCTATGGCTTCAAGCTTTATATTTAAGAAACAAACTGATAACAAAAATAACCTACTTTCTAAAAAGCAACAAAGAATGCTTTGTTCTCAATCTCATTTTACTTAGGAGGTGGTCACAATCAGTACAAGCACAGCAGGAGGGAGGGGAAGGGAGTGGGGAGAAAATAGATACAATCTGCTGAAGATCCCCAAGAAGTCCAGTGACAAGAACAGACTCTTCAACTCCTAAAGCCACACTGCCTCTCCTCTTTGGCATAGACACAAAACATCTGGCTGCCTAGTGGAATTACAGCCTTTCCTTATACATGCTCATGAAACTCCTGACAATAAAACATGAAGTTTCAAAAGGCTGTTCCAGAAACAACAAACTTCCTTTGAATAATGGCTTGAAAAAACAGATAAACACTTCAGGAGTCCAAAAATCTTTTACCAAAAAAAACCTTCTTTCAGTTCAGTTGAAACAAAAGTTACAGGGAAGAATACAATAAAAAGAAAGCAGAAACACCGCTTCACCATTTTAAAATTGGACGATCTAGAGGCACAGTAAGGTGTATGCTGGAAACACATCAGGTAGTGGTGCAGCAAGGAAAGTAAGACTCAAGGTTACACTCAGCTTTCAAAGCAAGTAAATTAATTCAAACTATAATGTCAACCCTGGAGCAAGGGCAGAAGCTGGATGGAAGTCAGTTACATTATACATTTCTAGAAGTTTCCCTCCTCTTTCTGCTCAAAGAGGTAGTAAGGCATTAAAGTCGATGTTTTTAAATACCAAAAAACCATCATGACTGCCAACAATGGGAGAAAGAACTACCCTTTCAAAGGCAGGAATGTCACATCACATTACAAAAGCAGGAGTGATACTACAGCTGAGGACAACATTCAAGTTTACCTTTAGAGTTGAGCTGCTTGTTTGCAGGTGAAAAACAAATCCTGGAGTGCCTTAATTTTTCAAAGCTCAAATATCTTCTTAGTACATCTGCATGATCATTTTCCATTCATGAAGAAGATTAAGCTCTTTCAACTGAAACATACATTACTTTATCTACAGTACCTGTCCTAATCCTCAAAATAAATGTCAGTCCCACACAGAAAAACTCCAGTGACCTTTACAGGTTATCAATAGCTTACCTGTAACTCAGAAGGGAATATTAACAGAGAAACTACAACATCTGGGACTATGGAAAGCACATCCTGGAGTACTGTATCCAGTTCTGGGTGCCCCAGTTCAAAAAAGACTGGGAGTTACTGGAGAGAGTCCAGCACAGAGCCACTAGGATGATAAAGGGAGTGGAGCATCTCCCTTATGAGGAAAGGCTGAGAGCGCTGGGTCTCTTCAACCTCGAGAAAAGGAGACTGAGGGGTGACTTCATTAATGTCTATAAATATGCAAAGGGAGGATGGAGCCAGGCTCTTCTCAGTGACATCCAATGATAGGACAAGGGGCAATGGGTGCAAGCTGGAGCATAGGAGGCTTCGGGTAAACATAAGGAAAAACTTTTTCACTGTGAGTTGTGGAGCATTTCCCCAAACTCAATCTGAAAGAGCACATGAATTGTCTCCAATTTTGACTTCACTTGTAATGTTTTGAAATTAAAAGTAATTCAGTGATGTATACTGCTACCTTTGCAGGCACTTGAGTGTTCTGTTAAGTACCCCATGTGATTTGGGAAAAAAAGAAATCACTGATTTTTTTGTAAATATTTACTCATTTAAATTACAGACCTGGTTTGTTCCATACAAAGAGGAGACTACAGAGATGACCTTCTGTCCTCATTACCATTCTTCCCTTCTTGTGCTAAAGATAGCATATAGAGTAAAAATAAATAAATCCTCAATAGCATTAGGAATTAGACAATGTCATGTTGAAAGATACCCTAAATGAAGAGCCTTATCTCTTCCTGCTGGCTGGGATGGCAGGAGGGCTCTGACCCATAGAGGGGAGGTAGCACTTAAGCCTTTGCTAGGTGGTGTCTTTGTAGTAAGACTCCATTCCCAGCTGTAATTGCTTGTCAGCCCTAACTGGATGCCTGAACACTCTGGAATAGTTGAACAAAGTATTTGAACAGATGGATGGTACAGGCCACTGAAACAAAACTCATTTTTTCTCTGGCCACGGCTCTTTCAGTGCATTTCTTTGAAGCCCATGCCACTGAGGAATCAACAACAGCTGAGAAACATGTGTTATCATACAACTCCAAGCATAGCAACAATATTGCACAGCAATATGCTTTTGTTCAATAATCCTGGACTATAGAAAGCTTTACAATGTCTTTTGTTGTGGGTAAGCCCTTTTTCCAAGCTGTGGTGGGTTTACCCTGGCTGGGTGCCCAGTGCCCACTCCTAGTCCCTCTATCACTCCCCCCCCCCACAACCCANACAAGGGTGTGTGTTATCAACACTCTCTGGGTCCTAGTACTGCTGCATGAGGGCTGTATGGGGAAAATCAGCTCAGACAGACCCACTACACAAGCACAGCAAGAAAGTAAACAGATTCCCTACCCTTTAAGGAGTAACTCAAAGTAAAAAGGTGGTTTAGGCAGATTTCTCAAGTGCCTCCCATCTGAAAGCTTATAGTGCTGATCTCCTCAAGTCCTCTCAGATATATTCAACGGTCTCCACATTTTTTCTTTAATCACAAAGATGACTAGATGCTTACAGAGATCCAAGTGAAGTAACAGCCCTGGGGGCCCAATCTGCAGTTCCTGTGGAGAACGTGACAAGCGTCTATAAGCTACTGCTCAAACCCACCTGACTTTCCCAAGCAGTACAAGTTCTGCAATCTCAGCGTCACAGGTAAGGACTGGAGAGAAGCAACAGCACAGCCCACTCAGCACATACAAGCTAACTTCCCTCCTCCCCATACTTTATACTGATAAAGTATAATACAGAGAAAGATGACACAGACCTCAGAACAGTAACAGAAGAAAACAACATGAACAATTTCTCATCAGCCAGGAAAACTATTCTTGTCAAAGCTCTGAGATCACCATACACTTTGAAGGGGGTTAGGAAGGACAGAAAAAATTAGTTATTTATGAAACTGAATTTGAAACTAGACTAACTGTCCAGATTCAGAAGAATGGAGCCAGCTATATGCATATGTAGTAGCTATAACTGAAGTTATAGCCCAAAGCTGACACCGTTGCCTAATAACAAGCTTCCACAGAATCAAGTCTCATTTTTACAGAAGAGAGAGCTACCTGCAACAGGGTAAAGCCTTGCATTTAAAAAGTTTGAGCCTCAAATGTTACTCAAAGGTGGGCATTGAGATATAACAAGTCCCATTAGACTGTGAAGTCCCAACCCTGCCATGAGAAAAATTAGAAGAAAACATGAGCTTTCAAAACAGCCCTAAAAAACCACACATTTACATTTAATTTCAAGATAGAGATCTTAAAGACTTAGCTCCAGCAAAAACCTAAAGTTAGAAAGCAAACAACCCACATGTACTAGGCCAATCTCATAATTACAGTGCTCAAAAAAGAAAACCCCAAGAATTACCAGGAACTGCATGCATCACACTGAGGGGGGTCCTCAGCCCAGTCCCTACAGGACAGTTTTTCACCCTGCAATTCAATTTAATAGTTTCTTTCTGGAGAGGCCAACAGTGTCAACTGCTTGAGGAAGACTGTTAAGTTACCCAGATATTCAGTGCACCAATATTGTCAGAGATACAGGGGATTGAAAATAACTCTAATCTCAAAAACATTAAAGCAATGCAAAAATCTCATGCTTCACTTAAAATAAATGGCAATGATCAAGAGTTCTACTTTACAACTTTTCAAGAATTAAAATTAGCACAAGCAAAACTACCACTCAACAAGCATTCAAAACCACAACTAAACAAGGAGTAATAAGTTTACAGGTAATTAATCTTAAAATCATGTGCAAAAACGCTTAATAGATTCAGGAAAATCTCCGTATGCAATGAGGTGGAGGCAAGAAAGCAGCTTAGGAAGAGGTCACACTGCCATGCGATGGCAGAAGCAGGAACAAGACCCACCATCCTCAGTGCTCAGGTCTGTATTTCAGCAACCAAATATCTTTCTAACATGTTTCTTTTCAGGGCTTCCCCCAAAAGTATTTTTAGAAATTATGCTAATCAGCTCAATTTGGCTCTTTAGAATGAATGGTGGCGTTTCCAGAAACAGTCTATGGTACAGTTTTAAGACTTAAGCTTCTTGCTAATATGACTTGTTTTAGTTTTTTTTTCCTTCTCTTTCCCTCTATCACAAAGGGTTTTTTAAACCTTTTCCAGAGATGAAAATATTAATTCAAACAATTGATCAAATTCTGTTTGGCTTGTGGGGTAGGGAAGGAGAAGGATGGAGGGATTAGTTAAGTGTAAGAAGTGAGCCACCTTAACACTCTCAGTTGTCCTAAAAGACATATGACTACACAATGAATACCAAGCAGTGATTTCAGTCCCCTCAGCAATACATCACATAGCAAAAAATTCTTTGATACAAGACACAAAAAGAAGTACTTCTAGTTTAATGTCTAGGCTACTTTCTAATTAGATGCCATCAAACAAAAGAAATGGTATTTTCTCTCTTCTTTAAAGAAAAAAAAAAGAAGTAGGGCTTACTTAGTTTTCAATTAAGCCATGTAAACTTGTGGTCTTCTATAATAGTATCTATCAAAAGAGGTAACGTAACACAACCAAGATACACACTGTCTCCTTCTGACCGAAAAAGCTGACATCTTATTCATGAACTACATCTTATCTACTGAAAAAGACATAGCTTTTAATTTTTATTACCTTAACACAATCAAGCCACTACCAAACACAATTAGCTGGGAGTTTGAAACCCTTAAATAGGTGTCTTCGCAGAAATCATTAGGTAACTGATTTACTTGCTCTCCACAGCCCAGCATATACTTAATTTTAATATGTGATGCTGACTAGAGCTGAAGCAGAAGCTTATGAGGCCTGAACCAGAGTTCATAAACCACATGACAGCACTTTCTGACATGGATGCAAGCTGTTTCCAGCTATTTTGTTAATGTGTCAGCCTCCAATATAACTGGAATTTTGGGATGGAAAGCATGACAGGTGTCATTCTAAAGGGGACACTGAAATCTGTAACCTTCCCCTGCTTCTGATTTTCCACACGAATGAAACCCATGAGCAATACTGAACTGCAATCTAGCACACTGCTCTGCTGGCATATTAAAACGCTGCTTTGTTGAACAGAACATAAGCTGGCACACATTACACTACTACAACCCCAAACCGGACCATGGACCAGACCTTCCCAACAATAGTTTAGAGCTGCATAAACCGAGGAGCAGAATCCGCGTTCTTACCCTTTAAAATTCATGCTTCTATATAGTCTTGCCGTACCGTATTTGGTACAGGCTTTTCTCACCAACAGTCTCCCACTCTCCCCCACAAAAAAAAAAACAAACAAAAAAACCCACAGCAAAACTCACGCATTCCCTGCTGGCAAAACAGATTTTCTTTTAATCTTTTTTCTTACTGGTGAAGAGAAAGAGAGAGGGAGGTGCTGGGGCAGGAGTAAAAGAGATTAATCGTGCAACAAATCGGCACTGTCTGGAGAGGGGAGAAGAAGAGTAAAACAAACAGTCCACGTCGGGCGGGCGGAGGAAGAAAAAGAAAAATAGATTTAATCATCTTTTCAGGGACAGTAAGAGGGAGTGGGGCGAAAACAAAAAAATCCCCAAAAACCCTACTACAAAGATTTCCTTCTGTAAGAAAAAATAGCTTCAGTACTCCTTTCCTCAAGGACACGGAAAAATATCCCTTACTTTTCCACACGGTGCCCGAAAGAAGGGGAAAGACAAGATGCCAGGAGAGAGAAAATCTGGAGGGAGCTGGGGAAGTAGCAAAAGGACAAGAACGAGTGCGAGCGGGCAGGGGAAACACGTACGGGGGAGCAGGAGAGCCGAGAAGAAAAACCAAAAAATTCGAAAAAAACAAACCAAAAACGACCACCCCCCACACCCCCCCCCCCCAAAAAAAAAAA
>VYZX01027716.1:53032-72526 GCA_013401335.1 Brachypteracias leptosomus | reverse complement strand
AAAAAAAAAAAATCAAAACCACAAAAAACCCAACCCAAATTAAAAATCCGGGGGGGTGATGGGAAACAGGCAATACGGTTGGGAAAGTTGGCGAGAGGAGGCACAGGGGAGAAGGGGGCAGCAGAGGAGAAGCGGCAGGGAAGGGTCACCAAGAACACGGCAGAGACGAGCCGAACAGCGCCGGGAAGAAGGGAGCAGGGCGGGACGCGGCGCCGGGCGGGCTGCGGGAGACGGGCTGCCGCGGGGGATAGCCAGTAGGGCGGCGGAGGAAGGGAAAGCGGGAGGGCTCCGGCCGGACGAGATCGCGCACTTACCGCTCCGTCCCGCGTCGGCTCCCGGGCAGCGCCAGCGGCCAACGGCTCCGCCTCGCGCCCCACCGGGGCTCGGCTTTGCCCGGCCCTCCGGGGGCCCCGCTTCTCCCCCGGACCCGCCGACCCGCCCCCGCCGCCTCTCGCCCGGCCGGCGCAGGTGTTCCCCCCCNTAGGTGTCCCCCCGCCCAGCGCGGCCGCCCCTACCTCCTTCCTGCCTTTCCCTCGCTCCCCTTCACCGGGAGAGACATGTAACGGAACTGGGACGCCAGCACGGCATTGTGGGAGCTCTTAAAGCCGCAGCCGCCCGCTGCCCCACGCCGCTCCTCTCTGTGCAGCCGGCCCGCGCTGCGTCCTCCCCGCACCCCTCTGCCGGCGGGGCCGGGCAGCGGCAGCAGACTCTTAACCGAGAGGCGCTACAGCCTTGCTTAAAAAACAACGGCCCTGGAGCCGACCGACACAGAATGCGGGGGTGGCGGGGGTCTGGGGTGGGGAGAGCGGGGCCTGCCGCGCCTACCTCCGGCGGGGCGGGTTCCCGCACCGCGGACAGGAGGGAGCGAGCCAGGGGTCCCGCTGGAGCGGGAGCTGCGGGAGAGCTCCGGTCCCAAAGGAGGAAGGCTAGTGAGAGCCGTGCCTAGGGCATAGACGTGGGGGAGCTTTTTGGTTTGTTTTCCTTGAGATTTTTCTATTGTTCCTGGAAGAAGGAAGAATGCTTTTGGTGCTTATTTTCAACTGAAATGTGGAAAGCCGGCAGTCAGTGTTTTCATTGTTTCTGCTTTGGATTTTGATGATGGAAAATTCCCCGGGGGAGGGGCGGGGGGTACAACCAACAAACAGAAAAACCCAACCCTCTGAGCAGCAAAGACTCTTAAGTAGACAGCTATTTGGAGCAGAAAGTTTTGAATAAGTTTTAATCAGTTTTGTGTTTATGCAACTTGGTTGGAATAGGAGAAATGGCCGTTTTTTAAAAAAAACCAAACCCAAATCTGTTTGAAAATGAACTTCAGAGCTGTGATTCACAGGCATTTTTCACTGTCTACAAACGTTTGCGCTGGGGCTGCTTTCAGCTACCAGCAGCAGAGTGGCAGCAGTCGTTCCCTGGGCTGGTGACACTTTCAAAACTGCCCATGCACCATGTGCAGAGGTCAAGACACACTAGTCATTTACAGAATAATCTCATCAAAAGAACTTTTGTTGTTGTTTGTGATACTACCATTTGAACAATATTCCCATACCATTCCCCTTGGGGGAACAGAAGGACGTCACTTCTGATTCTGACCCATGTCTATGCCTTTTTATGCTCTGTTAGGCAGGAAGAGGTGCTAAACAGTCTGTAAGAAAGACCATAAGCACGACATTAAATTAGATATGGTTAGAAAGAAATGGCAAAGATTAAGTGGAGAAGTTGGGAAGCCTGTGGTTTACATAGTCAGCTACACACAAACTGGAAAAGACCAACACTGGGGGGATACCTCTGGGAGGGAGGAATGATGCTGATCACCAGTGCTCCTGCAATCTACTGGATGAGATTCGTTCACATTAAGTGTTTTTTACTATGACCTTAAGTATTTTTACTATGACTTTCAGGAGTGTCATCAGACAACTTACAAGTAGGAAAAAGGGATCAACCCAAATATTCTGGTAAAGATTCCAAGAAGTACTGTGCTCAGAATACCACTGCTTTTTTTCATGAAGCCTGTAAACATAACAGGAGCTATAAAACTCAGGGAAGATCCTTTCTCTAAATCCATGCTTCTCAGGAACACTTGTGAAGGCAGGCAAGTGATCTGGGAAACTGTTGAAACTGTATGACCTGGGAAGTTACTGCTAGAAGGAAAAAAGCCTTTCTCAAGGAATTAATGGTTTACTGAAAACAAGTACTTAATAAGTCATTGAGTTTGTATTGTTTACTACTCCAGGTGTTCAGCAGAACTGGGAGCCAGAATATCAAACATCACGTTTTCTGTTGAAAGCTAGCCTGCCGATTAGTTTCTCAAACCCAAGAAATAATTTTTATACCCTTGCTATATAATTTCCTTTTAGAAAGTTTACATTACTGAAAGAAAATAACCCTTTTATAGAGGAGAAATTAATGGTCATAATTAAGACATTTCTGGTGAAGATGTTCAGAACATGCATAACAAGGCATAAAATGTTTATGCTCACTTATTGACATGGTATTTCACTTGCTGGCTGGGATAGAGCTTTTGTAGCTAGAAGCCCTGACATTTTTAATATTTGAATGTATTTTTCCTACTTCCCCTTTGTAATTTAGTTATGAAGACACCAGAGACAACACATTTCTGCTGCTTCAAAGCAATGTTTGTGAAATTTTCAGGGTAATTTTTGCACAGGTTGATAAGACAGTGTATCCAGGGAGGGCATCCAATACATTTTTGAGAGTGATTTTTCACATCAAAAATGGAACTCGTTGGGAAGGTGAGGTGGTGGCAAAAAGAGAAAATCAAATCTCTACATAAACATGTAGAATTTGACGAAGGCAATCTCCAGCAGGGAAGATGACAATGGTCATTTAAGAAAATTTTAAGAAAAAGGGGAAATTAGCCTCAAATCCAGCCATAAAATAGGGCAAAAATTGTACAAATACCCCTCTCTCCTATATAACATAGCAGCCTAGTTATGCTTTGAACTATTGAAAGAATTACATACCTTGTTTCCCTAGAAAATTGATTAGGAAGATCTTATGGAGTGATGCCAAACCGTACCAGCCAAGGACATGAATTTGTGCTGCTGTAGGATGCCTTTGCTGTGACAGTTCCTTGCTCTCTGTGCCCACCACAGTTGCTTCCTAACTTAGTTACATTATATACATATAATCTATGTAAATAATTTGTGTTTCATTCACCTTCAGGCAATCCTTCGTTTGTGCAGTGCTGGAGAAGGGACTCCAGTAAAATGTAAATGTTTATATGGGAATCTTGAGGATCCAGCCAAAGGTGTTTTTAAGATCTGTATCACTGTTGATGTTTTGGAATACAGATTTCCCATAAAGACCCTGCTCCATTTTTCCCAAAGAGGTAACTAAAATATCCCAGGAAAGGAGTAAGATGCCCTTTTGATGCTAGTGCTGTGTTGCACAGGGAATTCCTTACACCACACAGCCACACACACAGAGTCTTAGACATATGTTCTTAATGAGGACAAAAAGGAGAAAATAGGCCCACATGCTTTTTGGTTATGTAAGTTTTCCAAGAATTATGACTTTTTGACCAAAACCAAGAAGAGAATGTTTCTGAGGTTTCTTAATTTCCTCCTCTCCTTGATCTGTCTTCAGCTACCACTGCCCTTTTTGCTGTTATTTCACCTTGAGAAATCCAATGTCTTGGTGGGCTCTTTAAATTTAATCCAGACTATAAAATCAAGCTCATTGAGAACAGAAACAGCTCTGTGTGACCAGTTACAAGTAATCAATGCAGCTTTCAGTATCATGTATTTGTAGTAAACTCTTCATGGTCAGAGTGAAACAATTTTGTCTCTGCAAATGCCTTCTCGAGAAAAAATAAAGTAGGTCTGGATTCAGCAAATTATTTAACTGTGTACATATATTTAAGCATGTGAATAGTCTCAATGGGAGACTATGAACAAAGTTATGCCTGTGCTTAAGTACTTTGTTGAATTTGGTCCATAGCAAATAAATTTGAACTGATACTCAACAAGCAGAAAAACAAGCTAATTTGAAGTGGGATTAATTTATGTCCTGCAGTGTATTTACTTAACTGTAAAATGAACATTTCAAGAGGCTGTTTTTTTAAAATAGAGCTGCTGTCTGAAATTGAGGGGAAGCAAACAAACAAGAGATTAGAATTTAAGTTAAGTGCATTCTTCAAGCTCTTTCTTCTTAGTTTTATTATTCTCTTCAGTTAATATTTATTTCTTGGAGCCTAAAGAGCAATAATTTCTGGTTGTTTCTCCTCCAGGTTTTCTAGATCTTGCCTTGTTATTTGCTCTTTACTGAGTATGAGTGACATGCTGTGTTAGATATACAGAAAAATGCAATCTCTGTCTTAAAATGGTTGAAATCCAAAAGACTGATATTCCAAGATGTGAAATATGTTCCGTTTTCATTTCACACAACGGGTTCTGGGTGCTCCCAGAGACTTGCATATTTCAAAACTCAGTTCCCTTGGACAAATCCACATTAGCTCAAACAAAGAAACAAAAAAGTCCCGACCAAATTCCTTCCCCTTCTTCCTGAGCTGGCCACATATGTTAACTCACATTAATTGGGGAACTTGCCTTGAATAAGTAACCAGGGCAATTGTCTCATTTTTCTTGTCACTACCGGCAGTAATACAATATGTGGTAACTCTCCCAGTTCATGGTTCGAGCCTAAACACAGTATGAATATATTCAGGGATGGTTGCAGTTCTGGCAGGCAAGGCATTAATTACTCATGAGTGTGGCTCTTCTGTTTAATTCACAGGAATGGGAATCAGGTAAGCCTGGCTCTATCTGTTAATCAACAAATAGCTCTTTTCCTCTGTTTTTCCTTGAGTAAAAGTAATTTCCTTCCTTCAGAGAGAGCTGAGTTCACTCACGTTAGAGGAGTATGTTGTAGTCTATGGGGGTGTTTCAGAGGAGTGAAACATTGCTAGCAGACCTCGCCTCGTTCATTATCTGTGAGATTATAAGATCCTGATGAATACCTCTGAACCAGGTTTTACAGTTTTACTGGCCTGTTTAAATCAATAGTTAACTGACATGGTCAGTTGTAAAACATAATTTTTAAAGCTTTTTTCTTAAAGTTTTGTCTTCCATAGATCATTGCTTTCATGAGAAAAAAAGTAAGTTTGTAGTTGTCACGGTTACAAAGAAAAGGAAAAAAAGGTGTGAACCTTGGCAGTTCCAAACCCAAAGTGCAAATAAGAGGAAATCTAAATATTGTATGATATGGAGGAGAAGTTACCAATGTTAGTCTTTAGATATTTAATTTTGATGTGAATGACAACTAAATGCTTTGCCTATTAAGTTTTATGCAAGTACTTTGCATCATCTTTTTGCCAAATCCCAGCAAGAAGTGTCAGTATAAATCTCAAACAATTTTAAAAAAGATAAAATTACTTACTATAGCTCTGATAAAGTATAGGCAGATATCAGCTAAACCAAACAAACATCCCTGTGGGAAGTCACATCTGTCATCCCTAGAGAAGCTAAATGGTGACAGTACCGCAATCTTAACCATAAACTAAGAATCCATCTGAAGATCAAGCTACCTAAAATGAGTCTTTTGTTGAAAAGTTGGTTTAGTGAAGAAAAAAAACATACACACCTTAAAAAAAAAATCCAATGGCAGGGACAAAAATAGTTGACTTAACTAGAAGTAAAATCTTTGTGATTCCAATGTTTGTTTAATTGTTTGTTTTTCCTGTCAAACATAGAAGAATCCCCTCTCTCTCTAGGAGTGATACAAAGCTTTAAGATACCAGCATGTCCCTCCATGAAGCTCACAAACCAGCAATATTTGAAGGGCCTATCATGGTACTATTGCTTATGATATAGCACAATTATAATTTACAGTGTAAGATTTGACTCTGTGAACAATATATTTAAATACATTTATTACTGTATTCACTTTCAGTGTATGAATCACAGTTTTTTTATTCTTCTGTAAAGCTGGTGAAACTATGCCAAAAGACATGCCTACTTTTTTATTATGCACAGATTTCTATCAGGCACATACAAAGAAATACTAAACCCTTTCACATTTTGCCCTTGTCAATAAATTCTAAAACCTCTATTTTTCCTACTGCACAGTACTTCATTGAAAGTGATGGGAATTGCCTTTGCCTTGAAGCAGCAAAATCAAGTCTAATATACTTTAAAATACAAAGAGCGCAAAATTTCAAAAACACTTCAGTAATTCCAGAGCTTAAGCTCCATTTTCATAAGTAAGTTAGGGCCAGATTTCCAAAGCTTTTGGAAAATGCAAATAGATGGCTAGAGGGCTTTCAAAAGCACACTTCAAAATGGAAAAGGGAAAAAAACCAACAACACAGAACAAAGTATTGCTGCTGAGGTTTCCATATTAAGAAGTTTGCAAGGGAAAAAAGAATAGTTTTTTACTTCTCATGGATTTTTTGAAAAGCTTGGAAGTAAACACTAAAACATAACTGTACAATAGATCTTCAAGGCTTTGTTAATAGGTGTTTTAGGTTTTCCTAGCAAATCTGTTGCAGCAAAAAATTGGTGCTTTGCTTTGCAAGATCTGTATTTAACATGAATTCAGCAAATTGATTTCCTTGTTGAAAACAGTTTCCCCGTTGTTCTGTAAAGTCTTTTTCTCAGTCTCATTTCTTGCTTTTGTGGTCCATCAGTTGGGAAACAAGAGAGGGCAAGATACCTGCTTTCAACAAAGAACTGATTTCCTTATGACCTGAATGTGCCAAGCTTCCCCACGGAGAAACAAATTGGATGACTATTTTAGCATAATTGGGTAGTTCAATACCTTACAAGTTATTGGAAATCTGAGCTGTGAAAAGCTCTTTCCTGGCTTTACCTGTAGTTGCCTCTCATCAAACACTTTGTTTTTGAGAGGTTTATTTTTTTTTTTCCACTTCAGACAGAACTGAAAAAGAGCAAAGAGAATAGCAAAAGCAGGTTTGTGAGAAGGTTTTGGATATGTACATTATAAGCTGGTTGTTATTTGGATTCATTTCCTTCCCGCTGCTTTTCTTGGCCCTTCTCCTCTTCTTTTACATGGTGTCTTTTTAAATCCAAATTCTTCAAAAGACTTGTGCACCTGTGTGATGCTTCATCCACAATCACATATGTATTTACAGATCTCTACACATCCTTGATGGATTAGGGTTTTCTGTGTTAAACTTCTAAGAGCATATATCTTGGTTTCTTATGTCTGTTAGAAGTACCTAGTTTACTAGTGAATCAAAGTGGGAGATTTTCACAGTTGATTTGTGCCTTGTGTTTTTCCCCCAGCTCACAAACCTTGCAAATTTGTTGTGCAACACAATTCCTTGTCCTCCTCGGGGCACCCTAAACTGGGAGCACTGATGGATCTGATCAGCCATGCAGTAGCACGTGGAGTCACAACCTAGGGGAGGCTCTGCCAGGACAGGGTGCTGCCCTGCAGGATCCCTGAGGTGCTCCATGGGGAGGTTTCCCAGTGCTACTCTCCCTCCTAATGCCATGTACAGGCTAGCCCAGTGGCCTGACACAGCTGCCTGGTTTTTCCTCCACGTAACCCACATCTGGACTGATGTTTCCTGGCCCAGGAAAGAGTAGAGTGCTCTGTTGATAGCTCTCAAATGGGCTGCCAGGAATAATGAAGAGTAAATGTGTTTCAGCAACTTTGACTTGAGCAGACCCAATGATCTTGGAGACTATAAATGAGTTAAAGCCTTCACGCTGCTTTGGGGTTCATAATAGTTTTACAGAAGGGTGGAAATTATACCCAGGAATTGAGTGGGCCAGTTCTAAAAAAAGGGCACAGATGCAGGTTTCTCTGGATCAAGTGTTCTTTTGGGTCAAGCAGGTTGGCACCTCTTCCCACATTCTGCATAGCCAAAACTCAAGTCTCATGAAAGCATGAGAAAGGTGCATTTTCCAACATCCCAAAATAAGGGAGAAAGCCTCATGCAGCCTAGCTGAAGACTAAGGTATAGATACACTCATGGGAGTGACAGAGCATAGTAGGGAGATACCCAAGCCATTACAGAATAGCTGTAGCAGTGGTGTTGTACGGTCAGGTCTGACCTGAGATCAGGGCAAGGTAATTTACCCTTCTGGGAAATAAGCTGAACACAATGTACTCTTTCCTATACTAGGGAAGTATTTTGGAGCAGTTATTTAAAGCCACAGGTCTATTGCTGAATATCAAGTCCATTCTGGCCCAGGCAGTTCCCTTTTTGTGGCTCCACAAAGCCGCGTAATTTTGTAACTGGGAAGTAATGGTGAGCTGACAGAGCTATCAGAAGGAAGGTTGCTGTTGCTTATATTCTGTCATGGTAGTGGTTATCTAAATGCCTACCTAGGGTCCTTTTTGGGGTAAGGATTGTATGTCCCTATTGCAAAGAGGTAGCGCTTCATCTTACAGAGTACACTGATCCTCCGGGCCATTCCTAGAAGGAAAAGCAGAGTTCTGGTAGGAGGGAACTTTCTTTCTGAGGCTGTCTGCTGGTTGTTAAAGGCAAGTGGCACCTTCTCCTGAATATAAATCCACAAGAGACCTCAGATAATTTTATTTTTTTTCCTGAGAGAAAATATCATGCTCATATGTGAAAATATATAAAAGCTCTGAAAATGTTCATGCACATAACTATAATGCCTGGAAAAGGGTAGTTTTAATTTTGAGTCCAGGGTGACGTTCTCAGCATTGCTTTGAAAAGACCTGTAGCATTTTATACTAAATGAGGATCTGGTCTATAGTTTCGAATACCAAATAAAAATGAGAACGAGTTTCTTTTTTTTTCCCTATTGCTCCTTATAGCCTGAAGCACAACCCTTCAATGAACAGAATAATGAATATTCCAATGTCCTGAACATGATGGATTTTAATTTCTTAGGGGAAGCAGAGGAAGAGAGGCAGTAATAGCATTAGGGAGAATGGCTCTGTTTGGTTTTTTGAGTACCTACATTTGCCTGGTAGTCTGCTATGAAAGTGAATTTCCTTGAAATCTGATTATTGATATACCTTTTTTTTTATATCTTTTTTGTCAAACAGCCCACCATCATTTTTGTCAAACAGCTGTAATGCTAAATGGCAAGAAAAAAATTAGTAGTAAGTATAGGTGGTCAAAAAACCCAGCAAAATAGTTTTGTTAAATTACTGATATTTTTCTAAAGAAAGCTGTAAAAGTAATCTGCTGTGTGACATGATAGAAATTCAGGGTAGAAATTTCCAACACAAAGACACAATTTCATTTATGCACTAAAACTTTCTATTGAAATGTAAGCACAAAAGGTTTAAGTAATACAAGCACAGCCCTCTGACACTAACTGGATCAATACTGGATGTATTCTTCTTCATTGCTGTAAAATCGCAGCTCCAGGCTACTTTCAAGGTTCTGGTCAGTAAGTAAAGGCAAACAGTGTGCCAAGCAGGAAACACATAGTAAATTTATTTAGGCCAATTTTTATTCTTTGAAGCAATAGCAAGTAGCCTTTAAGCTCTCTGTTTTTCTGACCTGTCCCTGACTTCTGCTGCTGTTTGTTTTTTCATGTCACTCAGTTTGTTTCACACCTATACAAAAATATGGAATGATCTTTTGTTCTTGGTCACTTTTAATTTTTTTTTACAAGCTGTACTTACAGATGTCAGAGTTATAAGGATCGTAATAATAAGGAAAGCTGAAAACCACAAGGTCTTGAATAAAACTGACTCTTTTTTTAGGTATTGTAGCAGAAAAGGGTTTCTCAACTAATGAGCCAACCTTTCAGCTGAAGAGAGAAACAAAGGAAGAGCTAAGCTGCTATAAGATAATTATTCTGTTTATCTGTGCTGTACAAACACTGCTTGTAAAGTAATGATAAGCCCTTTGCACTTAGATAACACAGCTCATCCAGGCATCTCTCCGAGATGCTGTGCAGATCACCCAATTCAAAAGAGGCTCTTGCCTAGATTCAGGTGAAAAATGGTTTTTCAGATGGTCCAGTGAATATTTTAGAAATGTCAACAAATTTCTCCTCCTACAGACTAGTGAAACACATAACATATGAATACTGGGGCATGCACCCCCATTCCTCAGGAAAGGACAAGAGGAAGGCAGATTAAAAGTCCATGCTTTTTTTGTTTCAGAGTAGGAATGCCAGCTGGGATCTTTTTGACTCTGCTTATCATCTGTCTGCAGGAGTGCAGTTAGTTCCCTCTCACCTCAGCCTGCTTAATTTCTCTGCCAAACAAGTGGGCTGTCTCACATCTGTGAGAGGGGCATCAAGGGGCTGATGCCCCATTTTGCTTCTGTGCTGTGAGTGAGGACAGAGGGGGATTCAGTTGCTCTGAATCCCCACCGTTTGGCTTCTTGCTCTCTTTGGGATTCTCTGATTTTAAGCACACTACACGGGAAGAGTGTTGACAGAAATTGTGTTGAAACATACATTTTTTAGTTGACTAATAGGTATTTTCTGACAAACACCCCCCCCAAGTCTTTCTTGTTAATCAATACCTTCTTGGCTGCCTCTAATTATAGGAGCTGGGGGTCTGCTCCATCTCAGCTTCCCTTACACTGGCTGGCATTGAAATCAGAGGCACTCTGGGCAAGACCGAATAGTTCCTGTCAGCTGCAAAATGAAAAAAGCAGTAATAGAGCCTTGTTGCTTGAAACATGTAGAGAGAGGCAGGCTGACTATAAGGAAATCTGGTTTAGACAGAGTTTTGTTTCTTAATAGTGAGAGGTTTATGAAGATGACCCTGTTTGGTTTTTTCCAGTTATGCCCTGCTGTGAAAATACTTTTGTTTTCTGAGGATTTTTGTTTTGTTTTTTTTTTTTTTCATCCAAAGGCACTACTCTTCCTAAAATAATGTTCCCATTGGTGTTTCACACCAAATTTTGAGACAAATAAGGGGTGTTTTTCTCTCTTCCAGTATTGTTTGTAAACCTCAAAGGAATAATAATCTTGAAACAAATTACAAAGCCAAACATTGCTTTGAAAAATCAATTCTGTATTTCAGAAATGCTACAATGAAGCATTGAGAATTTTTTTTTTACCTTTCCACTCCACCCAGCACAAGCAATTTGTAGATACCCACAACACCTAGTGTCCCCAGGACTATCCCGGCATCTCTTCCATGAAAGAGAATAAAGAATTCTCAGAGAGCCTCATTTTATATGTGGTATTATGGACCTCCACTGAAAGAGACGGCTGGTTGCATATCTGAGCAAGTATTCTTTTTGAATTTATTTTCTCATGGACAATATTTGCTTTCCAAGTGGGTGAGAGAGTGCTGCTATTGATCATCCCATGGGAGATGCCTGGACAGATAGACTACAACCAAGGAGCATGCCTCAGAGCTGAGTGGTTGTCCCTGTGAACCCTTGGTAGGTGTCCTGTAGTTCATTGCCCCAGGCATTCCCCTGATTCATGGCCTCTTGGACTATGTACAGCCCATTGGGGGATCATACCTCAGGACAAACAGCTATTGCTGGTACGAACCCAAAGAAGAAGAAATGCCAGGGACCTAATGGTGTAGCCAAAAGACTGAGACATGTGAAGTAGTGGACTGTTCGTTGATTCCCATGTTCAATGTGTGACACTTAGTAGGCTTCATTATCTCAGGGCTAAGACAGTGTATGATTATCACATTGGCCTTCAGGAAACGAAGGGGGCAATTTCACTTTCTCTACTCTTTCTTCAGGGTTTTGCAGTGCTCAAGCACATGATGCTTTGTTTTGTTACATGACAGACTAATGCAGGGTATCATCTGGGATGTCAGGCAAATGTTTTTCACTTAGTATCATGAAAATTCCGAATGTCAGCAAAACCCTGTGCTTTCTGCTGAGTGAATTTATATATTTCCAACTTCCTAATTTGTTTGGACATAGAAATCCCCCAAACCAGCAATAGTTTTCAAAGCTGTTGAGAGAATTTACAATCGGGTACCATTCACATCTGCCTTGTTGCATGCACCCTTTGTGAACTTACCTCTGCGTAATGGAGAAATCCCTCTGTTTAACAGCCACAACACAGGAAACTAGTGCAAGTGTCACACAGCTCCAGCCAAATGATTTCTTCCTAGAGTCCACAAAGAAAACTCCACACATCTGTAATATATTATGGCTCTGCTTACTCATGATTTCTCCTCCCTGTGGTCTCTTTTAATGAAGGGTATGAAAAATTAAACTCCTTCTTAGACTCCAGCAAACTAAACAAACCTAACAAATGAATGGTATGTTCCTCAAACACCATTATACTGCTTACTGATTGACAAATTTACATCAATACATGGCATGGGATCTGTTATGAATTTCCTGCAACCTGTAACACATTCAGGGCCAAACAGTGCCAGAAATGGGACTCATGTGGGCCCTACGCTGTGGCTGAGGGCCCTTAAATGGGCAGTGCTGTTTGCGCAACAGCTAAGTGAATTTAGAGTGCATAACTCCAAAATTGTATTTTTCAACTATATAGCAGCAAAATAGCTCAGAGAGTGGAAGAGAATCCAAACACCCCTTATGGTGTATGAAGCAGTAAAAAGAGAAGGTTGGAACTGTTGTTCTCTATATTGTATCTATAAAAAATGTAAATCTCCTATAATCTGGAGGCAGATAATTCAGTCATTTCAAGGTGGATATAACTATAATACACTGTGCAATTTGCATATCTTTGGTTAAATTATTTTTAAAGGATACCATCAATTTAAAGATTACATTTTCCCGGGTCATTAAAGTTAGGCACATACTAATTTATTAAAAGGTAATGTATTATATCTAGGAAGAGATAATATCTGCTAGAAATTTCAGGGTGGCTTTAGAGGTCTTGCTGTGATGAGTCAAGCTGATAATGGCATATGGTGAGACAGCTTCATAAATGGAGCTGCCTGTTCATCAAGGAAAAAGGGTGCAGTGCAGTGGCAATAATTGTTTGGGAAGGTAGCGTGGAGAGACACAGCAGTGGAGCCTACTTGGTAAAAAGAAAATGCATCAAACCTTATTTACTAGGTAGCATTGCAACACATCACGGAAGTGGCTGCTAACTTAACACATGATAAGTATTGTCCAGCTGTATGAAAAGAAAAAGCTCCTGACCAAGAGCTTTTACAATGCCAATGTGCAAAAAGCCAGTGTGGATGCCCCATCAAGTATCTAGCCTGTCAGGAAATTCAAAGACGGCTTGTGATGTAAATAACCCCTTCATGAGTTATCTCTTAGTAGATGTTTGCAGTTAAAATGAGCTAATGGAAATACAAAGGTGCCCAGATCGTAGTGGCTGAGGTGGAGGGAGCATGACTGTGTTCCCAGACTGTGTAATGTCAGCAAAGAAAATGTGCGGGCAACGATTTCAGAAGTCAAACCTGAAGGCTACGCAAACTCAGTCAGTGTGAAGATGAACTACTGAGGCTAATAACTTGGCTGGGGAGTGAGATGCTTCAGTGTAACAAGCACTGGAGGAACAACACGCCAGAAAGCAGCAGCGTCAGCAAAGAGGCAAGGTGGCAGATATGAGCTGGAGAAAGGCTGGTCCTTCAGCCTTGCTCCGTTCACTGGGATTATCCCTGAAGGTCCACTGCTTTCAATAAAAACTCTGATAGTGGAGCTGTTAAGTAGAAAGAGGAGAGAGGAAAAATTCCCTGTTGGAATCAATGTTGAATTGCAGAGGTTGCTGAAGCAATATGGGAAGGACTTGGATAAAGACAATTATGACAGAAAACCTATGACTGAGAGTGAGGAGGAAAGAGCAAAGGCTGATGATGTGAGATGGAAGCATGGGAGGCCTTGGAAGTTGGTCTCAGCTTGAACGTGGCCTCTATATCAGCAAGATTGTGTAAGCAGGGAAGTTCCTGGCAGCATCTTGCTCTGGGGCTGGGAGCTGGAGGCTGGAGGGGCCGGTATCACTGTGAAGGCTGAGTTTCTGTTACAGCTGGGTAATCTGTACAATGATTTCCCTTATGTAAATGCCAAACTAGGCTTAAGGGAGAGGGCTGAAATAGGGATTGTGAAGAACACATGCTTTATGCTGAAATTATTTTGTTAATTATTGCAATTCTAAGCCAGTCCTAAAAATTTTAAAATAACACTCTTGAAGTTCAGCATTAAGTGCTTTACCTGATGTCCACTGTTTTGAGACCACAAATCATTCCCAGATCTTTGGCTCCTATCAAGTGCTCTTGGCACATATACCTTTTCCCCAGACACTCTCTTTTTTTAACCCCTGAGAAGGTCTGGGAATCTCCAATATTATGTGCTTTTCCCAAACTCACAGGGAGCCCTCACTGAGAACTGAGAGCTGGAATACCATGGAGTGGGAAAGGCATGTCTCAGAGGCCAGAGCAGATATTTTTGTACAAGATGTGCTCTAGGCTCCATCATCCCATACCATGAGTAACACAGAGCCTTCTCCTGCCTCACCTAGGAAAGGGAGGAGCAGGGACCCAGGATTCGGGCCAGCAGCAACCCAGTGACAGATCCTGACTCGGAGTGTGAGAAACCATACCTTTCCTGTGGATGTTTCCTTGAAACGGTGCCCTAAGCATAGGAGCTGAAAAGGAACACCAAGAAATCATTTGTATTCAGGAATTTCTTGATTTCCTTTTGCACAAGTTTATTTTTTAAGGATGAGCCTAATTGTTTCACATGCTTGTTTTCTGGTATTTAACAACTTTTCATGTGAGAAAGACACTGGGAAATTAATACTCATAGTTTCTGAATTGTAAGATCACTTTCAGAGGAACTGAATGTGTTCTTTTCAGTGTTATTGTCAAGAAATCTTTGGGGCTTTGAAACTAAAATATCTTTTCTTAATTTCTAAAAAGATTGCTTTCATTATGAAGTTTTGATCTTAGCACAGAATCTGAATTGTGTTTCGGGCTCTGACTTGAAATGGATTTGTGGCTTAAAAAGGAAACTTCAACTTCACCTCTTCCCTAATTTTCCCATCTGTGAATTATTGTTTTTCTTCCAGCAGAGCTTTATAAACATCCAAGCAAAAAGGCCTTGGAGAAGTATACAGTTATACAACTGCTAATCATTACTATTCTTCTATTGTATTTGGTGACGTAAGAAAGTCCAAGCCAGCAGCCTTAAAATCTGAGGAAATGTCTGCAAGACATCTTTGTGGTAACACATGGGTGCAGACTCCATTCATCATTTCCTTGACAGTTTAGCTAACTACTCCCAAACCAAAAAAGATCACTGAAATCCCTTCCAGGAATATTAACTGAAGGACAGGAGCAAGTCATTAAAAGCTCAAGCAGCCTGCATAATTGGAAATGCCAAGGATCGTGGACTATCAGGAAGGGGTCTGCAGAAAGTAATACAAGAATCCTAGCTTGCTATGCATAATCTTAAATTCTATACACAGGGATTTACACCCTCCATAAGAAAAAAAAAGTTTAGAGCTCTACACATTGTATACAGTTGGAACCACTCATCCGGAAACCCTGGTTTGAACTTTACAAAGTACCTGTGGGATTTAGAACAAATCCCAGTTAACTTCAGTAGAACTGGGGCCCTCACATCACTTAAATAATTGAAAGCTTGAGTCAGAATTGCCAGAAACGTGTTTTGCAACCTTTTACAATTTGCAGAACCTTAAAACTTTTTTCCAGTGGAAGTGTCAGTTCCTGTATAGTGATTTAATACTGCAGGAAATAATTTTGCTTTTCTTAGTTACCCTCTGCAGACCCCTTAAAAACAGCATTTGAACATACAGATTGCAGGTTAAAAACTGTAATTTTGACATATCTCAAAATATTTATTGTTTTCTCTAGAGCCCTTTGTCCTGGTATCACACAAACAATATGCAAAAGCTGAAAACCATCAATTTAAAACGTTTAGTATTTAAAATTTTTATTTGAAAGCCATTTTCATTATTTCTTTGAGCTCTGGCTTACTATTATTGAATGTTTGATGTTGGTAATGATGCATTCCTTTTTCCTGGTATTACATGCCTATGTTGGCCCTTTATGCATTATAAGTCAAATATTAAAAACATATTTTCATATTGAAATATGGTGGGATGGTCTTGGCTCACTCCCCCTGCTTGTTTCCTGCTGAGTACCTTAGAAAAACTGGGGAAGCAGTCTGTCCAGCACGACCAAAATATAACTTTATAAAATTATATAGTGACATATGCAAACTTAAGATTCAGATTCATGCTTACTTCTGGGACATACTCTGTTCTAACAAATTTGAACTAATCTCTACTCTCTATTGAAGCCTACAAGAATGACAACCTGAGGAGAACAGAAAGAGCTGGGAACAGACCATCAAGCACAACTTTAAAGGTTGTATTACTCTTGATACCAGAAAGAGCAATGTCCATAAGTGATTATTTACTTTGTGTTTATAACTTTTACCTTGATTTGTTGTTTGTCTTATAATAAACTTCTTGACTAACTAATCAGCCACTCAGAGAAGCTTTCTGAGCTGTGACTGGGGAAAAGATGAATGTGTCCAGTTTTGAAATTATGCAGAGAAATGCTACTCTGCATATTATCGCTACAGCATGATATATTAGCTAATAAGACACAAGAAAAAGGCTTTGGATGGCACACTGGGCAGTCAACAGGCTGCTGAGGAAAATGTGAAGGAAGGATTTGGTGAGCTATGTGATGAAGAGAGGTAGTCCAGGGAAAAGACTGAAAGTGTTAGCCTTGATGAGGCCTGACAGATAACAGGAGTTGCTGGCAAAGGGGCTTTGGAGTGAAGAATCTATGCTTGCTATGGTTGTAAGAAATAGTCTTCATAAGACCATAAAAAGCAGTGGATGAAAGTGCTAATGATCTGTTTGATGCAATGAGATGGAACACCAAAAATTCCTTTTCAAAACTGCAATGTATCCCAACCGCATACAACGGGAACTGAGAATCACAGGTTAAGAGTTTTCACTGCACCATGAACATTTAGACTACCACAGGGTTAGTGTCACCATCCTTACACACTGGAGTAACACCTGATACCAAGAAAGTAGCAGGATTTTAGGGACTTGGGAAAGCCACTCTGAAACAGAGTGGCACGCAAGAATTGGGAAATAAGTGAGGGGCATTGTTTAGGTGTTTAAATTAAACTACATCCAGGCTGGAGAGGGTGCTCAAAAAAAGTCAAGGTTCTTCTGTGTATTGGGTCAGCTTTCTCCCTCAGCCCCAGACTCACCAAGATTTGGTAGTGCCTGACCTGAAGAACCTGACTTGGCTGTTTGTCTAATGGTTTGGGTTGCTCTATTGTTTTTGTTTGTTTGATTGATTGATTCCTCTAAATAAAGCCTTAACTGAGGACATTATTAATTGGAGTGGCTGTCATGTTTATTATATGAAGACAAGCCTTCATATACATTGTGGAATTGTAAATAAATTGTTAATTGTTGCAGTTTGAAAAAACAGACTTCTCTGAGGTTAAATATCTGAGGATGTTAACAATATGAAACAGAGACTTTCAATTCTGAATCACAGATAAAAAACAACTCTAAATGGAGAAGAATCTAAAGTTGCTACTTCTTGGAAAATGTTTTGTGGCCTACATGAAGTTAGCTTAGCTTCCTCAGATGAGTTTTGCCCTTTCATTTGCACCAATTTGGTCAGTTTTGAAAGTGAGTGAATTAAGCTAGCCTGCAGCCATGCTAAGGCATTCACAGCTGAAATGTAGCTAAGTAAGCAGAACTGCTAGAACAGATCGTATGAGCACTTGTTTCATCTGTTCATTTGTTTCAGTGGTTAGTCTCATGACTTAGTTCAAACAGCCTTTCATGGCTGCTAAATTAAGGGAAATCTTGGGAACTTGCAGTCAACATGGCAGTTTTGGGGCAAAGTTTGTTTTTAAACCTTTGGGGATTGGTTATATGGCAATATGGCATAACAGTGTGACTGACCACAAACATTAAACGAACCATTAAAAGATCATTTCTACTCTGAAAAGACAATTTCTTAAGTGCCAGAAAAGGCCATAGCTACATGATCACTGAAACCATTATCTAGTCCCTTGTTCACAGCCACTCTGAACACATCTTTACTTGCATGACCTTGTACATTTTTTCTGCAGAAAAACAATGTCCTCATTAAATAAACTTGACCAAACTGGTCCATAGGGCGTACCCATTCTCTGTATACTAAGGGTCACAAGAACGGAAACAAAAAGCTATTCCTCTAATGAACATTGTAATATGCATAAAGAACATGAAGATTATACATATTGAGAACTGGAGTTTTCTGAATTTCAAGTACCTATTTTTACACTGGATTAGGATTTCCCTTGCCCCTCCAAGTCTTGTTAACAGAACATCATGCGGCTGTCCAGAGTGATCAGCAGCAGGAGGGAGACCCTCTCTTCTGCTCAAGTATTTCTGCTATTTGGACTTATGGAATGCCAAGAATTACTATGAACTTGCCACTGGAGAGGCATGACGCACTTTGGAGTGGGTATTTGCTGACAGCACAAAACCAGTGGACTCCTGATTGCCTCTTCAGGCTCCAGACAGGACACAGTCTGGGCTTTAGTGGGCACAGTCTTCTACCTGTCTTTTTTGAAGCATGATCTTTCCAGCCTCTTCTTTTCATTCTTGGGATGCTACTCAGCAAAATGCTGCCTGTGCATTCACCCATCATCTTGGGTGGGTTTTGCAAAATCACATGGAGTTCCCAGGGGCCACAGCTACATTTGGTAGCTAGATTTAAGGTAGGCTTGGTATATCTACAGGAATGGCAATGGAATTAATGTGTGCATTACATACATACATACGTCTAGTCCTGCCTCTTCTCCACCGCTGTTCTCCTCACTCAGCTGTCCATCTTTCTCCCCAGTGCTGGCATAGCCTCCCTCCCCAGGCCATCAATGTTCATCACTACTGGCCCTTCCTTGGCTTCTCCTCTGGTCTCAATATCTTTTTTCTCCTTAAATCTCAGTCTCTTTGACAGCCAGACTCCAGTTCCACATCTTGACCTCCATGTCATGTCTAGCTCCCCTCTTGCTACCCTAGTCACCCAGCCCAACCTCTCTAAATCTCAAGTCTCTGTCCTCTGCCTCAGGTATTGTCTCATAGTCTAATCTTCTTCTCTTGTTCCTCATCTTACTTCTCACACTGCTGTACAGTTCTGGTAGCTTCCTTCTTCATAGGATATGTTCAGGAGGAGATAAATCCTGAGAAAGCAGGAGGGGAGGAGTGCCTGCTCTTTGCTTTGATGCCCCATCCACAGGCTAGAGGAGCTAGAACTGCAACTAAAGCTAAAGTCCTGCTTGCCCCTAGGATGCCAGGTGTATAGTACAGATGACCTTTAGTAAATCTTTAGAAAATCAAAGCTTTATTGAGTCTAACAAATGCAGATGTCCTGACTTAACAGCTCACTGCCAGCAAGTGTGAGGTGTCCCTACCTTCTCTTCTGGAGGGCCTACTGCCACCATTTATCTTTCTCCGGCACTTGTATCCCTCAGACCTACCTCTGATCACTGGCAGAAAGATAATCCAGCCACTTTTTGTGAGATTAGTGAGCTGAGGCAGGGGAGCCCAGAGGGCGGCCCGATAAGAGTGAGAAGTGATATGTGGAGGGGACTGAGGCAACCTGATC
>VYZX01027716.1:0-52999 GCA_013401335.1 Brachypteracias leptosomus | reverse complement strand
GGAGAATAAGCAGGGCAGGGACCTCCCCATTCTGTTAGCCTTGAGTCCCTCGACAAGCTCAGCTGGTCAGAGAGATGCAGTCTCTGGATCAGGTCAGATGATGCCTGAAGTTTTTCAAAGCCTCGTAATGTGCTTAAATTGGGACAGGCTTTCACAAAGGCAAATTTCATGTTCCTTTTTCAAAGGGTAAGGGCATTAAAGCTTCTCTAAGAAAGATTACCAGAATAAATTGACAAGGCAAAATATACCTTAGCCCTGGTCTTGGACAGAAAAGAAACTTCTGGCTAAGAGTTTTCCATGTAATTCAGGTTTAGGTAAATATTCAGCGTGGAAATTTTAGCTAAAATATCTAATGTTTGGTAAATGTACTTAAGCAATCTTAACAATAGAACTGCCAGCCCCACCTACAAGAAGTGGTTTGCACTCTTTTGGCAGAAAGATCTAAGATTGAATGGGTGCAAGGCAAATCTGGGAAAAATATTTTGTTCACTATTTCCCAATGAGTCATCACCTGTTTTTTTAAAAAACTTTCAAAACAGCATTTTTTTTTTAGAACACATGAGATGCTTTTCTTCAAAAAATAGCATTATAATGAGGGAGAAGTGTTAATAAATGTACTTTTCATTTGCACAAACTACGAGACTTTGTGATTTAAAGCAGACCTTAAAAGAAGCAAATAAGCATGTTAAAGAAAAATGCTGGTAGAAAAAAATCTGGAGAAAAATGTTTCAAGTGCACATTGAAATCCTTTAATATTATCTGAAGTATGTGAGCTAGGCAGAGAAAACTACACCAAGAGTCATGAAAGGGCTGATAGATAGGCTCCCATGGCCAGGACTGATAAACAAGTTTTGTGCAAATTCCTTTCATACCATTTTGCTTTTCTTCTGATAAATATTTCAAGAGATATTTGTCTTACCAGGATGACTTTAGTATAAGAATGTGAAAAAAGCAGGAGTTTAATATTCATGAATTTGAAAGAGCTTTACAAACTTGTTCTGTTTTACTTTATTTTACATGATGTGCAACCTGTATCACTTACAAACTCCCACACAGAGTCTTTGCCATCCTATGCTACTGTGGTTACAAGCCACTCAAAAGCAGAAGTCTGAATGATTAGGGCAGGTACCTTTATGGTCTTCCAGTTTCCCTATTTTTCTCCTACTGCTTCTCTGGGTCTGCAGAGACCTGGAAACACAATAGCCCAGGCCCCACCCTGCTGGTGGAAAGTTCATGGGAACCATCAATCAGAACTAGTTGCCTTTAGCAACCAACAACAAATCTGCCCGAGTTAGCCACGGAGATGGAGTGTATGTGGTTATTGCTACTCTGATGTTCAGCTGCAAGCTGCTGGCATCAGGAAGATTTAACCTGTAGGAGCTTCCAGAAAGAAAGTATTAAGTAATGACTGCAGGGTGTGGTAGGAGTCTCCTCCAGCTCAACTGCACTCCAGTCACTGTTGATTAGAGCAGAAAGAGATCCTAAGCCAGTCTGGAAACTTCTGACCAGTGTGTTCCTCGTTTGAGGTGTCTGTCTCAGTTGAGGGGGGAAAGGCACGCTAAAAATGCCACTGGACAGCCTGCCTTGCAGTCCTTACAAGGTTTCTTCTGGTTGGAAAATCTGCAGGAGTGGAAATGTCAGTCATCCTTTCTAATAGCCTGAATTGTAGTATATTGTAATGTCATTATTGCTAACTTGTTATGCAAAATCTTAAGCACCTCAACAGGGGAAAAGAGAAATATTTATAGTATAAATATAGGCATGTGTGATTGATATATATATATATATTTGTATTGAGAAACTGTATCAGAATCCCAATACCTGTACCAGGTAGTCCGTGACATGTGTGTAGTACCATCTCCAGTCTCACCTAGGAACACCTTTTGCCCCTTCACACCATGATGAAATGAGACAGCACAAGCTGCAAGACTACAAAACATAGAAATGCACACAGAATTACATTCATTTGTAAGCCTTATCTGTGGACCAGTTGCTACCTCTCACAGAGAGGGTATAAAAAAAGTACAGCAGTCTCCAAGGCTGGGTGTCGACAGAGGGATTATGGGTTCTGACCCTCCCAACCCAAAATGTCTTCCAAGGTCAGGGTAGTGTGAGTTTCAGCAGCTGCCTCTGTGCTAACACCTGTACCCTTGGGAACAGAAGGCAGAGAGGAAAAAAAGGGAAAACATAGACATACGCTTCAAAATCAGATCAGGTTTCAAGGGGGAAAAAGCTGAAGATGATGATTTCTCTTCATTTCTTTCCTCCCCTGAGCACCAGATGTGGGGAAGAAGCCTGTTGTGGTGTTGGAGGGAGACAAAGCTGTTGTTACATAGCTCACAACATCTCTATTCAGTACAACCTATCCTGCCTTTGGGGAAGTTCAGCAATTTCAACACCACAAGCTACCAGTTAGTCATTCAGCGTATTCTCCTAGTGCTCCTTGGAAGGAATTGTGTCATTTTCAAAAAAGTCAGAGGTCACCACTTGCTTGGCTTGACATTTACACTTGTATTTCTTATCAGAAGATAGGAGAATGGCTGTTCTGGTAAACCTGAAAACAGTGGGTTTCTTTTTTTTCCCCTGAAGAGTTTTTGAACTCACTTTCTCACACTTACTCAAAATCTAAAAATAATTCTCTTTGTTCATAATTAGCAAAAACACATTGCAGTACACTGCATCTAGTTATTGACATTCTTAGCAATATAAATACTGCTGCAGAATAACTGACTGACCACTTCTGATGACCAATCAAATGCCCGAGCGTATATTCATTCCATTGATAAAGCAATTTATTTTAATTCCCTCTGTCTCTTTTTACACCTGTCTGAAAGATACAGAAATGCCTGAAGCTAGAGGAACTGTGTAGATTCTTCTACCTGAGCATCTGGTCTACCATTTCATGACTCTGGGCACCAACATCCTTCCTGAACATTGCAGGTGCTGTAGACACAAAAGTAGAAGAGCCTAAAATAAAATACCCAGTTTTGTGTTCTTTGGACTTCCTAGTGGTAGGATGGAGAACTGTTATTTAGATTCACTGTGAAGTGAATTTATATAGTAGATTTTCCAAAAGAGAAAGGGGGAAATGTTAAACAATATTATTCTTAATTAACACTAGGTGAACATTTTGAGGTATCCATCAAGCTCAGAATCTTACTCTGCTGGGCTAGGTGAGAAGGCATCTCTTGCTTTGAACAGTTTAAAACCTGAAGAAACGAGAGAGTCATCATCAGGAACAGTCCTCTTTTCACAGACAGATAAATCAGACCTGCAGAACTCCTATGTCCTTCTGCACAATCTCACTCCTTTTCCCAGAGATTCTTTCAATAAGACAAACTTTGCTTATTAGCAGTATTGTACACATGATCTCTTCTTTGGCAAGTTCACTCCTTAATGTGCCAATTAAAATAATTCAGTTACCTTTGGCCCTTGCAGTTTATTTAGAGACCTCGAAGTACATCAGCACAGTAATAACCAATAAGGGAATAAAGTTATAAACAATGCTAATTTGTATTGTGCTGGGTACATAAAAAAGCTACTTTTCCATAATCCGCTTACTGCCTTTGTAATCCTCACACAAGACCTCTGAAAATCTCTCTAGAGCATAAATATAGAAAAGAATCAAAGAGGGAGGGGGAAAAGGGAAGCATATTTAATTGAGGAAAATCTCATTTAGGCAAAGGCTTATATGAGCATATGAAGCTTTTATGGCTCCATGTGAAGGCTTCAAATATGGCTAGAATGGGGAAAAACTGTAGTGCCTAGCAGACCTAGATTACCCATGTAGCATCTAGACTTGGACTGGTCACCATCATGCACCTGGGGAAAACCTGAGCCTAGGATGGAGGGATTTTGCTCTAAAAGGTATACAAGGAAGCAGACAGAGCTAAAGCAGCTTTAACCCTCCTATCCAATTCAGAAAATACCAATTTCACATTTGGTTGCCCTAGTACTGAGAACTCATCTGTTTCCAGCACAAATAAACACAGCTTCACTTCATGTTCTGCATGCCACTCAGTCCTTGAGACAAAGACTAGTAGGTCCTGTTAGGTCTCTGAGTGCCAATATGCTAGACAAATACTCAATGTACAAAAAACCTCCTATACTTAAAGGGAAGTATAGATCCATGTCTGTCACTTCCATTCAGATAGGTTTTAATATATTCTGAATATATTCCCCTTTGTTTGGGGGCTATTATATTGTTTTCTGGTATTTTCTATATATAAGTATGCACAGATAATCATTTCTGTTGAATTGCACAAATGTGAAGGGTCCAGCATGTTGTAGCTGCATGCCAGCATGAGATGCTGAAGGCACTGCACATCTATTTCACAGAGGGTTGTGCACAACGTGGTAATTCTGATGCAATCAAGATGTGTAGGACCCCCCCGGGAATGTGTTATAGAGTGTTATCTGTACATGCATAGTCAAATGTTAGACTATCTGGACAGAAACAGAAATACTATTCTGACTCAGTTCCTGGAAAAGTGAAAAGATCCTAGGAATATGTCTGAACTCCCCTTTTAACCCATCAGATAAAATTTCTGTCTAGAAAATCTGGCCACACCCAAGAAATGCAGGCAAATGTAGGGTAGTCCTACCCAAATCATATCCTGAGTTCCCATGGTGGGAAACCAATGCAAATAAAAGAGAGATCAGTCTTACATACACCTATGTGCACAGACATGCACAATGCAATAAAATGCCGGGCTACATTCCTTGCTTGGTACTATTGCTTCTAGTAGTAAACCCACACCCAGCAGGAACAGAAGAAAGAAAACCAGCCACAAGAGGCAAACAACAGGCTCAGAAGTGACTGAAGCCAGTCTAGGGAGAATCAAGTTCTGGGAAGCATAAGGTTCCTGGGCAGGCTCTAAGGGCCCTACAGACTCTGCTGACCTGGTAGACCCTGCAGCAGATCTCTGGGGGCAGTGCTGGTGTTGCTTTTCCTTCCTCCTTTTTGTAAGAGTATGCAAGTAAAGGCCATGTGATGAAGGCAGCTTCTTTTTTCTTGTGATCCCCCTGAAAGCAGAGCACAATTACTTCAGCTTCGTAATTCAGAAGTATTTTAATTCTGTAATGGCATTTATTCTTCAGGCTGTGAATTGACCATAAATAGTTCTTTGCAAGAATTTGCTGTTGGGATTGTGGTATTTACTAGAGACAAGTCAGATAAAGTACCTTAGGCTAGACTGCAGCCCTTTTGGTATCTGTTCATAGCAGAAAGGAGGCTGGGAGGACCTGAGAGGATCTCCCCACCACAAAGCATGTCATTGCTTTCCACACTGCTTCCTCATGGCATAGGCATCATGGGAGGGCTGGGAAAAAGAGTGAGAATGGCCTGGGCACACTATAGACCAGAAACCTGTACCCCAGAAGAGCTGACAGCAGCCAGGTGAGTGTGCCATAAATCAGAGCAGCTTCTTGTACTTAAACTTAGATCTAGAGGAGCACCTCTACTCTGAAAAGTGGAAGAGGCGTCAATACTGCCCTTTTGCTCTCTGATGCTGTGCCTCCTGTGGTCCCTATGTTGAGGAGCATGGTGTGGAGTACTGCCTACCATATTGTGTGCTCTTCTTTTGAGAGCATCAAAATAGCATAAAACTGCCAGGGGTAGTGTGGGCTGGTGGTCCTGCTTCAGTGTTGCTGGGGCAGGGACTGATGGTCCCAGGCTGGGCCGAAATGTGGTGCAGGGCTGGGGGTAGAGTAACAGGAACCCTGTGGAAGGCTGAGCAGGGGCAATCATGGCTGGCAGTGCCTTCAGGGACAAAAAATGACTGGTTCAGGCCTTCAGGCTTGCATTCATTGTACATGAATTTATCTACCAAAAAAAATATTCTGTGGTGGAGATTCATGGATAAGCCTCAGTGACTTAGGAGGAGCACATGTGCCAATGGAGCTTAGCATACTGCACAAACCCTGAGTAAATGCATAAAATAGTGATGGTCACTGCTTCAAGTAGGCCTATTTACAGACATGTAAAAATAGCAGTGACTGAAACAAACTGCCTTGCGTCAACACAGTGCTCAGAGCTGTCTTGCATATATATACCATGGTTAAAACAGTTCTCAGCTCTTGGAAGTCAGTGGTCAAACACTCCTTTAGAACATTTTAAAGTTAATAACATTCTTTATCCTCAAAGCAGGCTTGCTTAATTGTAAGTTGATTTTGCTGTACAGTCATTTTGACACCTACATGTACTAACTGTTCTTTATACAGTCCCACCACTGTAGGGTGTGAACACTGGTTACAGAAATGATTGCCTGAGCTTTGACGTGATTTAAGTGTCACCACCTTTCGCATCCAGAAAAATACAAATCCCAGTATCAATCAAGGTGAATATGCTGCCTCTGTTTTGAGTTTCCTATGTACTTTATTAGTTTAAACTTTTAGAATGAACATAGCGTCACAGAAGAAGCCGTGACACAGAGGAAGAAAAAACAGCTGAACTGTTTGTCTCCGTGGATCAAATCCTAAACCACTTTGCAGGCAGATTTTGGCTTGAAGACTGCTGCAGCAGTCTCCCTGATTAGGATAATTCTTTTGAAGGCAAAGCAGCCCAAAAGTCAACCCATCCACCAATGACAGTGTCATTTTTTGTTACTTGGAAAAAATAGATAACAATGATTTATCAGTGTGTCTACTGCTTATTACAAATAAATCCCATTCTGTCTTTCTATCCCGTTCAAGAACTTTCTAAAATTCTTGTACTACAAAAGGGTGACTGATGTGAGATGCAGAGTGTTCCTATTTTCAGCTTTATAGCTGTACTTGCCAATTTTTGAAGTGCATTGATACGAACCAGAAACAGCTGGATCCTCAGTCAGCAAAATGTGAAAGATAGGTGACGCATAGTCATTGAATTAAGAAGCTTCATTGCTGCCCATAATCACTGATTGGATATTATCTAATGGCAGAAGAAGAGATATTGTTAACATATGACAGTTTCAATTTCAAGTATTTTTAGGAGATGCATCAATTGAAGCAGTGATTAGACAGAAGTGGACTGAAACCATCAGTTGATTGCTTTTAGACATTGCAATCTCAGTCTAAAATGACTGAAAACAAGTCTATGAATTAATTCAGCTGTAATTTCAGTCTGCTCATATGTTATGATCTTGCCCTGTTTTGCAAACATCAAAAGGAACTGATTTATGTCAAATGACCAACACTTTTTTCTCTCCCACATGAATAATTCCTGTAGCTGATTTCTGCTGGGAAAGAGAAATACCTTTTCTTTCTGTTATGTGCCTACTCACAGTTTAGAGCAATTAACTGCATTTAGGACACTTCAGATTATTTTCTGACAGGTCAAGAAAAATAGTCCAGCAAGATCTGTTTTGAAAGAGACATTATGAACATGTCCAAAGCAGTGTATACAGCTGGCTGGGTTCAAGTGCTTCATTTCCAAGTCTTTGTTTTGGTAGAAAATGATGATTGAGACTAATGCCTGTACACATTCATCAAAATCAGTATTTTCTTGACTGCCTATTCAAACAGTGTCTCTGACAGCATTTCCAGTTAGCATCCCCAAGGCTTACAGCAGATGTTTGTTTGGTGGGATCTCATCTCCACTGTTATTTGGAAAGTCCATTTGGAAATAACAGCTCTATTACAAACCACACAAAGCAAAGGCAACATTATCAGAATAATTTACCCTGGGCAATCCAAATGAAATCCCTGAGGGGGAAGAATGTCTAACCACCATGTCCATTAAAACTATTTTGGGAAAGTGCTATGAAATAAAGGTGTCTCCTTCCCAACGCTGCTAATAGGTTTTCAGCGCTGCTGGGTGTCCAAACATGCAAGCATTGTATGCTTTTGATGCTGTGTAATCGTAGCCGTTGCTGTGATATTTCATTCAGTAAGGCTACTTACTGTGTTGGAAAAGGAAGGCAGTTTAAAACATTACTATGTTTGTTTTTACTGGTCTGTTAAGAACAGCATTGGGTTCCTCGTTCTCTTCAGAGCCTTCACTGTGCCTGAAACTGAAGCTAGTAATAACAGTGTTTAAACAAGGATTTAATAAGCAGGGGCCTGGCATGGTTTCCTTGACTATTACAAAAAAGAGATTTAGGTACCATCAATTCTCCATCTCCATTTTATTTAATGTCTGAGTCACTGGCTCAAGCAAAATAGTGATTTAACCTTGATACAGCTCAGTTTAATCTTGTCTGTGTAAGTGGGATCAAAATGGTTCAGCATGGGACTTTAATGTACTTTCAACACAACTTGACCTTGACTCCATCTGTGTGACCAACCTGACCTGTGAAAATGAGGTGCTGGGGCCTGGGCTGTGGGCCCTGAGTTGGAATTGACCTATGGATGAGTTACAACCCAGCAACATGTTTTGTTCCCCAAGTGGTTTCAGGCCCCAGAGACAGAACCTGGCCCACCTGTGTGAGGCTCTGCCTTCCCCCAGGTGATTGTCCTTGGGGTGGTGGGCGAGGCTAGAACTATATCAACCAGGAACTGATCAGGTTGAAGTGAGTTTCTGTTGGGGTCAGTTGGAGGAGCTCTTTGTTGGGGGCAGCTTGTTGAGCTCTCCCTCTGTGGTGTGTTCCTACTTGGCTGATTTGAGATGGAAAAGAGCAAACAGATGAAGAATAAAAGATGAAGTTATGCTGAGGGGATGCTGCTGAGTTTGGTGTTGGCCTGAGGAAGAAGAGAGCTAGCAGTACAGAACTTCAGGATGCTGTCAGCTTTACTATGACTTGAGCATAACTGTACTATCAAGAGAGAGTTGATCTGTAATGGTATTTGGCTCTTATATGCTGCCTTTTAGTATTTTTCAATGATGAGTAAGATCAATAAGGCTAATCAAATATTTACTTTCTTATTGCTGTAATTTCTTCACAGAGCTAACACAAGTTTGTAGCGAAGAAAAGTAGTTTTTCTTTTTCCCTTGGACTTCATTGAAGAACTTTGGATTTTCATTGCCAAAAGTGAGGAGGAAAAAAAGCTGGCTTGTGTTACTTTTTTTTAATCCAAAACATTTACACAAAAATAGGAATTTTCTTACAAACAGCATCTGTTCTACCCAAGGCTCTTTTTTGCTTCAGAAGCTTTCTGGCAGTTCTGATTCTTCTCTCTATCATATCATTAAGGCATCTGAGGCTCAGACAAATGAAGTGATTTGCCCTGGGTGCTGCAGTAGGCTGGTAGCAGAGGTCAAGAGTCCTGTTCCCTGAAATCCACCCTCATACCAGAGTCTGTTCTCTATTCCCAGCCCTCTGCAGAAAGACAGACATTCATCAGTGCTCCCAAGACAGTTCCAATGTTGGGAATAGTCTTTATTCTTGGAATAGAGATCTGCCCTGATAGTGGTATATCTGCTGATAAATGCTGACATTATTAGAATTTAAGCATTCTCTGGAAAGATTCTGCTGCAGACTGAGGCATTGTGAATGTGAGGAATATTATTTAGGGTCTTTTTTTTCCTCTTCTGTCTACTGAACACTTCCTTTAAGAAGGAATACAAAGGAGAAGGAAATGTAAATCATGTTGCTGAAGCCTACATATCCCCCTGTCAGATAAATAGCATTTAGCAATCAGAATCTTTGTTACACCAGTAGTCACTGGACATTTGAAACAGCAGCTGGGCTTAATGTGAATACATCATGCTTCAGTACCTGTGTAAACATTAGACCCTATCTGTCTGTTATATAAATTTCTGCTTTGAGGGCGCCAGGAAGAGTCTATTTTCAAACTATCTCCTGCTTCTTTACCTACTCCAGATTTTCCATAAAAGTGTATTTTGTGCTTTGAGATGATTTATTACTGTGGCTTCCTCAGCCTCGTTTGAATAAGGATTGAAATAATTGGATTTCAAATCTTTTCTTCCTATTTGTACCGCTGTTACCAGCTAGCAGTTTTTGTACGATATAGGCCCTGTTATAGCTAGAAAAGACCATATTTTGAATGTGATATTCTCTAATTTAGCAAATAGTATTAATTTACTAGGACTACAGTTCTTAAATTGTCACTGGTTAGTGAATGCACCTGGGGAAAGGTGCATGCTTCAATAACTGAGACAATAGTTCTTAATGTATGTTTTCAGCATTACTTGCCAGCAAGCTACGTCAGCTCCTTATTGTATATAATTCAATGTATACAAGGTTATATATATTTTTAATGCTTTTTGTCTCAGGAATATTGACTAAAGGCTTTCCTTTCTCTTTGATTGGTAATCGGTATATATATTTTCTCCAGGTTACAAGGCTTGTCGTTTCCATCTTTTCATGATTTACTGAGGAACTAAGTAAGGCTTCAAGTGTCTGTACCATGTTAAAAAATCATGGATAAATTTTATTAAAAACTGAAAGGATAAGTGTAATTTCACATTGATCAGATCAGTGGAAAACTAGGTACCATGGCAGAAAATGTATTTCAGGGATTAGCATGAGTATATGGAAGTCACAAACACATGTTCATCTTTGCCCAGAACTGATGCAGCTGTTGCCTTATGAGGTGGGACCCTAGAATAAATGTGAGGAACCAGATTCCAATGCATATTTTTAGGAACTGGGCAACTAGTAGGCTTCCAGCAGAGGAGTCACAAGTCAGACATGGATTTAGCATGCCCTGTTTGAACATGACAGATAAGAGGCAGGTCAGGTAGAGCTGGCATTGCTCCTGTGAGAAAAGACAGGAACAGTCCAAGCAGAGTTTCTTGGGGCAATTATCTGGCTGCAACAATCACTTCCACTAGAAAATACCAAGCTGTTTTCAGTAACTTGTGCCTAAGTCCCTTACCTCCTGCAGAAAGTTGTCACTATCATCTTTCTGAGGATGACTTCTTTAGCTAGCTCTAACTTCCTACTTGGTCTAGACTCTCCAGTTTGGGTGTGTTCTGTTTTCTCTTATGAAGTATCTTTGAAGGTATCCACAAACTATCATTCTTCTGTGCTTTCTTGGCCTACTTAAAGTGATCGGAGAAAGGAAAAAGAAAAGTTAGCAACCTAGTAATCCTGGGGGTGTACTGAGAGACTGTAATCTGGACTATAGTCATCCATCTTCCCTGCACTCCCTGGCAATGTGCTATTGAATAGTATGATAACTAGATACATACACTGTATGTGTGTTGAGGTTTAGGTCCAATCCACCTACAAATAGATGTTCTCTGTTAACCTCTCTTTATCCCCCGAGCCCCAATTAGAGGAAGAGAAAGAGGAGAAGGGAGAGAGACTTATGGCCCCCTCCCCTCCCAAATGGGAGAGAAAGGGAATGAGAGAGAGAGAGACTTCTGGATTAGAAAACTAAAACAGCTTTAATGAGATAATGATAATAAAAAGGAATATATATATTGAACCCCCAACCTCCCCCTCATGGCAATTATGTCACTGTCACCACTGAGGCTGTGGAGCAGGCACTGGCAAAGTTCCAGACTGGGCTCAGCAACTGATGGGAACCGGGTTCAGGGGCTGGGTTCAGGAGCACATGAATCAAAGGCATGACCAAGAAGTGAAGGCTGAAGGGAAAGGATGGGTCCACTGAAGGAAAAAGGAAGGCCTAAGGATCCCAAAGGCAAGAGCATCCGGGCAAGAATTCTGAAGGAAGGTGAGCCTAAGGGTCAAGACCCTCATGATCCCTCAGCTTTATACTGAATATGATGTATATGGGATGGAATCCCTTGTTGGTCAGTTTAGGGTCACCTGTCCTGGCTGCTCCTCCCCACAGGTGCAGCCTTGCACTTTCTGCACCTCCCACTGTGGTACACAAGATCTAGCAGTGACCTTGGTCTGCACACCAGTCCTTGGTAGTAACTCTAAACATCAAATGTTATCACTGCTAGAAGCAGACACTGTCTGTGAAAATTCTGTGAGCTTCAGAAAGTGCAGTTAGTAGAGACTCAAATGAAAATTAAAATCACTGCACAGAACTGGTTTGGTTCTAACTCAAACCAGGACAATATGTGTAGTGAATATAACAAATAATGAGGTCTCATGCTGAATTCATAAACAGTCACAGAGAAGCCTTCAGGCTGTTCCCATTGTCAATATATGTTATACAGGCTAATGTTCTGTAGTGTAATTCTACATCATAGACATTCCCTGTAGACCATGTTGCCTAGCTTTACTTAGTTTTCTTTAAAGATACATACTATGGATTTGTGTTCTTGTAGCATTACAGATACTTCTCCTCAGGTCTTGTAAATGCAAGAGCTGGAAATGAACAGTGGTGTAAGAGACCCACAAACTTCAACAATATTTTCCCTGTCCCATTGGCTCTTTGTTGTGATGGCCAGATCTTGGGCTTTTTTTTTGAAGCCTTTGCAGCACCTTTCCCTGGGGACCCATGAACCTGCCATAAGGGAGCAACTGGTTAGCATAGAAGATAAAGGAGCTTGTGTGTCCGCACAGACCTTAGGCTCAATCTTTGCAGCTGGTTCTGCAAGAAGAGCCTGGGCAAGAGCGTGGGACGTGGTCTGTGACTTTCAAGCAATGCTTACTGTATTATGAAGTTAAATGTGGTGGTCAATATACTTTGGTAATGCTGAGGCATGGACATGGCATTAAAGTGAGGTTTGAGAAAAGTAAAGATACAAATGGATTTATGCTACCTTGCTAATTGGCTAGCGACTAATACAGCTTTAAAAGGGCCTTTAACTTGCACAGGGCCTAGCATAGTGACAAGCTCTTTCAGATGAAAGAGCATGGTGAAAATATGATATGCTAGACTGGGTTGGATTTTTTGAGTGGTTTTGTTTGTTTGTTTGCTTTTCCTCTTTCACTTTAATGATGATAGATTATCTAGTCAATATGATCACCTCTTTTGGAAGGCATTTATAATGACTAGTGTCAATATTTATGATGAAATAAAGCACTCTCAAATTTAATCATAGTCACTGAGACTATTTTTCACTTACCATTAATGCACTGAATGCAGTCAGGTATGTTAGCCAAGAATAAACTCAGGCCCCAGTGTGGGGCTAGGGATGTTTAATGTATCTTGACAGTCATTAAGTAGTTCATAAAGGACTGGCAATGAATTCATTATTCTCCTTATGAATCAATTCCTATTTATAGCAAACGATCAAAAATTCCACATTATAATATGGAGATTGAGATCATACACAATGGTTCTTTCACCAGAGGCAGCCATGAAAGGACTGGTGACACTAGAACAAATTACAGTTAATGATAGACTCTTTCTCAGAGTATTAAACACTTTAATTGGTCAATCAGGTTGGGCATTTGAGAAAGGAAGACCTGAAATTATGTGAAAGCCTGCCTGCTGTATTTTGGCAGCTTTAGGGGCCTCTAATAATTTTTCATCAGGATTTAGATTTGTCATCATTTCTAATGCTTATAGCTACACTTAGCCAAGAATAAAAGGTGCTGCTTGATGTCATGGGTTTTGGGGTTCCTTTGGAGGAATGGAGTTGTTAGATCAAGATTTTGGTACTAATACACTGCTGTCTTGGAATGCAATTTATTCATGACATCTATGTACCAGCTAAAGTGTCTTTTGAAGGTTTAAGTGAAATGTGATACCCAGACCTTCCTACTTAAGGGTGAATTTCACCCTCTTCATATACATGAGGCAGTGGCATCAGTTCCTTGTGAGTTGCCCATGCTTGCAGTAGCACTGAAGTCATGGATGTCATGGTAGCAACACTCAGTAACAGTGCTTGAAGACACAGGTTTTGTTCCATACACTCCTTTTTCAGGTGAAAGTAGGCTTGCATCTGGCATCTGATTTACAAGAGCTGCATCAGTGTACATTTACAAAAGACCCAGGTATGTGGAACAAAATTCGTTATGTATGTTCCTGTGGAAAACCTTCCTTCACTCTACCTCAGCTGTTCCCAAGTTAAACATCAAAATAGCTTCATATAATGTCTGCCTTGCATGTTTAGTTTGTCATTCGCTCAGAAAATTTATCTCTTAGTGTGTATTTTGCCAGCCTGCTCACTACACTGCCCTGGTTCTCAATAGAAATTTAGATGTGCTAATGTTGTGTTGGAACTGCTTTTAACAGTCTGTGCTACAGCATCTGTAACAAAGCACCATTGTGCAGGTTTCTGGGTGTCCCATGTGAATCAATGAGTTGAAGCAGCTGTTCTACATCAGCTCTGCCTTCTCTCCTCTGGAGAGTTTGATATTAGAAGTGAGATAGGATTTTGTTCAAAGTGAAACAAGACTCTACCTTGCAGCAGAGAGCTGTTCTTGCCTGATGATTGCAAGGAACGTGATGTGCTTTACATGTGGCTAGTTACTGCTAGAAATGACTGCATTACATTAGTGAATTTGTATTGCAGGCTTTGTGCTGTCCTTATTCAACAAGCTTAGTAAATGAGCTTTTGAAGTGCTGGGGAGAGCTAGCCTTTCTCTACATAGGAAGGAAGAGCAAAAGCAGATCTCTGGGCATACCACAGAAATCTCTGAGCTGAGTTAAACAGTCTCTCATACTGGTCTGAGTGACAGACCAGTCTGCAGTCTTGGATCAGGGGGCATAGGACTGTTTTGGGCCAAGCATGTGAAGGCTGCAGCAAACTGATGCAACAGAAGATAAAACTTTACAGTTCAGATGGTTTACATGTTGGGAAAGAAAGGGGAGCTAGATCACCCATCAGTCAGAGAGGCTTGCCATTGCAGGGACAGGTCTGAGGTGCTGTTAAGGCAACAGCTGATGGCTCAATAACTTAGCTTTGTGAAGTTATCCTCTGGGTTTTCAGAAAAAGGCACGTGGGTTTCTCATGTCTGGAGTGTTCTCAGAAAGCTGCTAATGGGCAAGGCACCATCACTTGTGGGATGTTCAGCCTCCTCTTGTGTGTGCTTGGCACCTCCCAGGTTTGATAATAGCCTTGGGCATAAATTACTACTCACTGCCATCAGGGTGGAATGGAGGTGGATCTTACGCACTGCCTGGCACACAGACATTTTTCTGCAGATGATGCTTACAGAAGGCAAAGTGCATGTGTTGAGGCCTGGCCAGGTTTCAGGCACTGGCTTGGCAGTGCCAAAACTGAAGAAACACTGGCTAGCTAAAGAGCCCCATTTCTGCTCTTGCCCCAGACCCTGCATCAGCTATGCTGCCACAGAATCTGCTTAGCTTAAAAACCGGCTGGCTGGCTGGCTGCTCATGGAGTACGAAGAGCCTGGGACTCAGGCTCTCCTCACTGACTGTATAGGCTCAATCTTATTTACATGGCTATGCAAACAGTACCTATGCCAGTGTGAGGGTGCTTGACCTTTAAAGAGACGCCTTCCTGTTTGGCTGCTCAGATAGCAGTGAATTCTGCTGCCTGAGGGGCAAGAGGCCATGGTCTGGGAGAGGGGCCAACAAAGCCACCATGGGGTGCAGAGACAGAGGAGGACACAAAGAGAAGTCTCTGAAAGCTGTGTTTGCTTTTTCCTCTCACCCTGGGAGAGTGAGAGGGTGTCTGCTCCTCCTGGAGAAGAAATCCCCATCCTCTCACTCTTCCCAGGCAGCAGTTACATCTGCCCCTTACACGTGGAGTCCTCTTTTGCTGTGCGCAGCAACCTGGCCTTGCAAGCAGTGGGCAGCAGGACCATGAGGTTGTCCCCAGCAGTGTGCTGCCTCAGGTAAACATCTGCTTTGCTTGGGCCTTTAACTTCAGTCAGCAGCCCCTTTGGGAGCTCAGGTTTGCTTAGGTATAAAAGATTTTGTTGAAATTCACTGCAGCTTATTCACTGAATGCATTACAAATATGATTAAATTTAATGTAAATGCTTTTGGAATGCAAATACCATCCAGGGTTTTTCTCTCTTTTGCTTTGCTTAGACTGATAAGATAGGGAAGCTGAATCATGGTAGGGTTCTCAGGAGTCTCCAAGCTTTTAATGTGCTGGCATTTACTACCCATAACTACATTTCTCATACTCAGGTGACAAATTGGGCCTGTATCAGCGGAGCCTGTGTTTATTCAAAATAACCCAGCCTTGCTTATGATTGTGACAAATCCATACTCCAGGCTTGCTGCCAGCTTGAAAGTCTAGATCCTGATCAGCAAACTTTGATGCAAATCATTTCAATATAACTTGCTATATTAGCAGATGAAGTGGGAATGAGCTGCAGGGAAATGAAAAGCCAGCTTCTGTTAACACTTAAACAAAACTGCTGCCCGCATGTGAGCATTTGCATGAGCAATAACTTTTTGATATACTAGGCCTTCACCTTCTGTCCTTCCTCTATTGATTGGCATACATGACCTAACAACTCCAACCATTTGGCTTTGCCTATTAGGAAGACATATCATAGAATGACAGAATGGTTTGTGTTGGAAAGGACCATAAAGTTCATCTAGTTCCAACCCTCTTGCCACGGCAGGGACAACTCCCACTAGACCAGGTAGCTCAAAGCCCCATCCAACACGGCCTCTTCCAGGGAGGCAGCAACCACAACTTCTCTGGGCAACATGTTCCAGTGTCTCACCACCCTCACAGTAAAGAATTTATTCCTAATACCTACTCTAAGTCTACTGTCTTTCAATTATTACTACAGTACCTTTGGATATGTTTGATATTTTTCCTTGTAAAACATGAGTATTTCTGTGAGCTTTAAAAACTATTATTTATTGAACTGTTCTATGTCTTCAGGAAGTACAGGGACACCCACAAAATCATGCTAGCCTCAGCTTCATACAGTGTTAGAAAATGAAGGGATGTCCAGGTGAATTGTTTTCAGATGTCCCACATGTTTTGAACTTGTCCTCCTCACTGTACTTGTCTCTGCTCATCCCTTTTTGCTGTTTGTTCACTGTTCTTCCTGCCCAGCTGGGAGCAGTTCCCCACAGCAGTCCTGTGCCATGCAATGGCCCTGGTAAAGAAAATATTTATTATCTTCTTCCCCACTGTGGCAAGCAGGAAGTTTGGCAAATGATGTTACCTGTCAGGAAGCCAATGGAAGGCATAGGAATCTCCCCTATCTCAAAAAATTCACCAAGCAGTGCAATTTAACATGAAACTACTTTGGTGTGAGCAACTACAATTGTTATTCATAGCTTAGTCTCATATTTGCATTGTTATCTAGGAATGAAATTGTCACATCTCTGTCCCATGTAAGGTTTGTGATTGCCTTGCAAACTGGAAAGTCAATTTAAATTGAAGGCCCCAGTTAATAATGTACAAGCTAATCAGTTTCACATGGCTGTTCTTAAAGACATTAAGGAAAGTATCAAAGAAGTACAAATACTATGTGACATGATTAGCATCATGCAGAAGCATTTAGGATCAACATAGTGTCTTCGGTATCTACCTGGTAGTTACTACTATGTTTCCCTGGTTTAATTACATTTATACCTGTAAGATTACAAGATAAATATGCTCAAATTTATTACAGGAAACTAGAAATTGCATGGTTTGTTAATGACAGACAAGCAGAGTATAATTGGCAAACAGGACCCGGTTATTTGTGCAACAACTGAATGCATGTATTATTACTTCAAAGATCCAAGATTGTTTGTGAGATGCAAGCAGGAAGCCAGTTTAGCAGCTGGTAATAGGAAAGCAAAACACCAAGGAAAAAGCTGAATTGTAAAGCAACCTGGCAGTTCTCCAGGGCTGGAAGCAAAATCGTAAAAATTAGGTTTTAGCAATGCAGCAATTTACTATATTCTATTTCCCCTTATATTTGTGACTTTTTGCCTTTTCCATGCTGGAATGCAAAGGAGCATTTTTACCTATTGCATATGTTGTATGACAAGCTTGACTAAAAAGTATCTTCTGGGAATGTAGCAGTCTGGACTTTGATGACCATAGCAGTTTCCATGTTAAATAAAGGGAAGTAAAGCTATTCACCTTGGGGTTTTGTTTGAGTTCAGGGAAGATACTGCATTCTGATGGATGGGGCCCAGGGCAGAAAGTGAGACTTGACTTCAGTAAAGCCTTTGACAAGGTCTCCCACAGCATCCTCAGAGCTAAACTGAAGAAGTGTGGACTGGACGAACGGGTAGTGAGGTGGACTACGAACTGGCTGAAGGAAAGAAGCCAGAGAGTTGTGGTCAATGGGGCAGAGTCCAGTTGGAGGCCTNAAGATGGAGCCAGGCTCTTCTCAGTGACAAACAATGATAAGACAAGGGATAACGGGTACAAACTGGAACACAGGAGGTTCCACTTAAATATGAGAAGAAACTTCTCAGTGAGGGTAACAGGACACTGGAACGGGCTGCCCAGGGAGGTTGTGGAGTCTCCTTCTCTGGAGATATTCAAAACCCGTCTGGACGCGTTCCTGTGTAACCTCATCTGCTCCGGCAGGGGGATTGGACTAGATGATCTTTTGAGGTCCCTTCCAATCCCTGACATTCTGTGATTCTGTGAGAGGACTTGCATATTATTCTTTGCCCTGCTCCTAGAGGTATGACCCTTTGACTCCCGGAGACAGATGCTATCTCTTTACTGAGACTCTGCCTAGCACATTGTCTCTCCAAACTCTGTTAAGCCTTCTAGGCGCTGGCAAAACCTGTAAAGGTTAATAATGATACAGTGGAAACAGTCCCCAGCAGGTGGTGGGGATGGTATTCTCATTAATTGTTAGTAGCAGCAAACTGTACACTTCAGGGTCACATCCTTCAGGCACTGATCAGGCAGGTCTTGCTGTGTAGTAAAGGGGCATGTAGTCTGAATGTCATGTTGAGAATTGATCCTAGCTCCTGTTGAGTCAACAGCACTGGTGTGGTGCAAAATGTCACTGATTCAAGACTCATGCCATCACCTGAGCTGGGACAACAGCAGTCTTGTCTTGGAATTGACTTGTAGCTATTGTGCATTTCTAGGTAAATAGAAAACTGAGCTGAGATAATATTATATTCCTTGCATACTTATTAAACAAGCAAACAAACAAGAAATAGAAAAAGAGGAAAAGCCTCCTGAAGCTCCTAAGCCTTCTTGCCAGCAGGCCATCAAGAGTTGTCTCCAGGTATCACTACTTTGCTGAATGTCCTGGGACTTCAACATTGAGCAGGGTGTTGCAAGTATTCAGTGTCAGCCTAGCCCCAGGCATTTCTACACATCCTGAACTTATCTATAGACATCAGATGTGCATATATACCCTGGTGTTTGTGTATAATAACGGTACTGCAACAGTACAATATTTTCAGGTATAATAAATAATTATTTTCACACCGGCAATGTTTCATTTAATCTAGAAACCTTGAAAAAATGTAGAATATATTTAAGCTTTGTGATGAGCCAATTAGTAGATAAACAGTTTTACTCCTACCAAAAGATAGTAAGAGTGAGGTACCAGGAAAATGAAGAATTTTGTTTGGTACAAATACAATGTTATGAATAACTGAACTCAAGAATTCTGAATTCTTTGTGGTAGCCTCTCGAGATGACCAGCCCTTCTTCTAAGTATTCTATCTTAAAATTACCAGTGAAAAACCTGCTGCTCAAGTGTGTGACATGTTGGTCATACAATAAAAGAACAATAACATGAAAACTCCTTGACTAAGAAGAGGGCAGGGTAGTGAGCTGAACAACATCTGATAGCAGCCCAAGGGGCCTGCTCCATGCAGGGAGAGCAAGCAGAGAGATTAGGGTGACCCCAGGACCACGCACTCTCCATGCTGCAGGGCACAGACCCATAGGATCTGAACTTTGTGAGCAGAGCAAAGGCAGTGATAGCAACAGATCCCATCCACGGTCCAGTGAACTCCAGGGAAAAGCAAGGTCTCGAGTCATATCTGAGGCCAATCCAAACAGCAAGCAGTTCAAGAACAGGGCTAGAAACAAGTTCTCCTACAGCACAGCTCAATGGAAGAAAAATTATGATTATGTATTACAAAGTAAAGAATTTTTTCCAAATGTGTTTGAAGAACCAGATGTCTTCTGAGAAGAATGTTTCCTTATTTGAAAACACTTTTTCCCCCTTCAGAAAAAGAAGCATAATAGGAATTTAAGAAAACCCTACCTCGTGAATGTTATTTGCCTCTGTAGTGCCTTCAGCACCTGAATCATTTCTTTGATTAGATGTTCCATATAGCAATGGGCTACATTATATGACACAGTTGTCTTTTTGCAGTGTGTATTCAATCATGCCAGTGAAATTGGTAAAGATCGTTGGCCAAGTTCTGTGATCCTTAGGCTAATATTTTACATACTTTTTTTTTTAAGTTCCTACTTATTAAAATTAAAAATAAACAAGAAGCAGTTTTTAAGCTTCGGTGACAATGTGTGACCTGTTTACACTCTCTCTCTACTACTCCTGGAAAAAAGAGCTTGAGTCTGGTAAGGGAAGTTCTTGCTGAATTAGGGTTCAGTGTAATTACATTTCTTATCTAAGCAAAGTTTACACTGGTATTTACCTGGGGCTACCACCCTGCAGCAAGTAGTTTGCTTGCCAGAAGTTGAGCCAGGAGGGCAAAAGCCTCCTCTACAGTCACTTTAGGAATACTAGCCCCCAGCACTAGTTTCAAAGGGAGGGGAAAACAATGGCTTGTGATATATTCAGAGCAAAGAAGTGGTGACTAAGAGGGTCCTAGTGCAAATAACTATTTTCCTCTCAGCCAAGTGAGTGCTTCCAGCAGACTTGTTAAGAAACAAAGAAGGGAGGATCTATGTCTATTGGCTTCTTTTGTCTCTTTGCACGGTCAGATTGGCGCATTTGAAAAGAACAACAAAACCAGCTGCTCTTCTATCACATCTATTCTATAAATCATCAGAACTAACCTACGGGCTAACAGACCTGTACTGGATATGTTGACCCTGTTAAGTCTGTTCTGGAAAGCCTTGCTGAGTGAAATCTCGCTTTCACCAAGATCTGTGGCACATGCTGCAAAAGGTACCAGGAGAAGACCAGGGATGCAGGAAGGTGATCAGAGAACATGTTTGTCCTTACGAGCCTGCCCCCTTGCCACCATGGCTGCTACTCAACAGACCTGAATTAGGGTATTTGAGAGACAAAGCAACATTGGTCATGCAAAATTTCAATGCCTTCTGCACCTCCATCTCCCAATCCTACTGATTTGTGCTTTCACAACAGTACTCATTGGAACAGATTCACTGTATGAAACAAACAAAAACACACACGAGCAAACCCAGACTTAACCAACATCAATTTATTTCTCCTTATCCTCCCAGACATTAAGCACAAGAAAGAGTTGTTCCAGTGACTGAAATAACAGGACCAGGTACTGCAACTCCAACACTAGCTGGAAATTCAAAGACAAAATTGTTTACGGGTGAGAAGAATAACCTTGCCCTTAAAACATGAACCTTCAGTGCCTCTTAATTGTGCTGTTATTCCCACAGAGCTGACTTGATTTCAAAAGCAGATTAGCAACTGAACTGAATGGCCTCTAATGCGACTGAACCTCAGCAGTGGTGTAAGAGAGCATTTAAATGGCCACACTCTTAAATGCTAAGGTACAAGAAACTTTCCACAGTGCACAATTTCTAGACTTTCCCACCACTTTTGTAAGCTGGATCTCTACATTACTGGGACTCCAACTGTCTTTGGTGCTGACTGGCCAAAATTAAGCCCATATGTCTCATTGCTGTATCAATCACAGCTGCTTATGTTTCCTGGTAGAGATTTATTTTCCTCTGTTGTATTTGGCCAGACAGCATTGTTGTTTAGGTAGAGTGAGAAAGCTGAGATCCTGGATCTGATTTTGTAGTCTACTTCTGATGTGATGCTGGCTTCTTTTGAGGTTTTCTCTGAGTATGTTAGGCCTTAGGCAACTCTTATGATATAAGATACTGAATGATTTTGCCTGAATATGAAGTTGCTCTTACTTTGTACTTTACGCAGTTGCCCGTAGAGGTGTATTTGTCCAGTGAACAGATGCTAGGCATTGCCCGGTGTGAGAGTGCATGTGCCATCTCAGTTCCATATCACATCTTAATTTTGCTCATGGGTGACTTGCCATAGGTCCTATACAAGAGCAATAAATATCTTTTGAGTAGACATGGCTCAAAACTTCTTAGCATTATATGTAAGATTCAAATTTTCTTGAGGTGCAGGTGCCCTTAGGAGGTGCAGGAAGGAGAGAAATTTATCAAGGCTGAAGGAACCTTCTAGGCCCTCTCCTCCAAGGGCGTTTCTAGCTAGTTTTCTGAAGTGCTAAGCAAGCCATAACCCCATCAGCTGCCCTAGGCAACTGAAATGCTCTGGTCTGGGCTGTGGGCCCCAAGTTGGAATTAACCTATGGATGAATCACAACCCAGCAACATATTTTGTTCCCCAAGGCCCCAGAAGCAGAACCTGGCCCACCTGTATGAGGCCCTGCCTTCCCCCAGGTGATCATGGTTGGGGTGGTGGGCGAGGCTAGCCATGAACCGACCAGTTTGAGAGAAAACAAGGAGCTGATCAGTTGGAATAGAATTCCTGTTGGGGGCAGCTTGCTGAGCTCTCTGTCAGTGGTGTGTTCCCCTTTGGCTGATTTGAGACAGAGAAGAGCAAACAGATGAAGAATAAAAGATGAAGGTATGCTGAGGGGATGCTGTTGAGTTTGGTGTTGGCCTGAGGAAGAAGAGAGCTAGCAGCACAGCAACCACCTCTTCCTCTCCGTGAAATTAAACAAATTTTTTTTTACTCTGCAAATTGCTGTGTGAAAGGAAGAAACTGAAGCCTCCTTTCTGATGCTTTGGCTTTCCTTCCCTGCTAAGATGTCAATTTAAAGAACCTCAGCATGCACTTCTTCTCAGGAGTAGTTAATTTGTGGCTATATCTCTATTAATAAATTGAGCTGCCCAATAGGAACTGACTTGTAGCACAAAATAACTGTTGGTTAGGACCTTATATCTACGGTATATGTATTTTGGGCTACTCTTAGCTTTATCCAGCAGACTGAATATCCATTGGCAAAGGGAGATGATTATTCTGTTTAGTTTTACTTGAAAGAAGTCTTCTCTGTGGGCTCTCAGCCTCCCTGTGTTATCAACCAAAGCACAGTGAGTGGGAGTGAAAGGAAGCCTGCTTTTTTTGAGCATATCTTCTAACAACATCTAATATAGATTGACCTTTATGGCCAGCACACAGTATTACTTTCCTGAAGCCCACCTGCTGATGTTGGGGAAAATAAGTATGGGCCTTGCAATGGCTGAGTTTGTAAATGGTGGAAAAAACTTTTAAACTCATTGATTCAAAATATCTGCATGCCTCTGCATCTATAGTGTGTTCAAATGCATTGGTTACTAAGGGAAGAGTGGATGTTGTATCTGAGGAGAATGATGAGAAAGCAAACTGAGTAATGTGAAATGCAGGTGGGAAAATCCAATATGTTATCATGGTGATTTGAGTAATTTAGTTTGGAAGGTGATACGATGCTTAATTCATGTTTGTCAGGTGTTTTAAAACTCTGAAGAAGCTACTTGAGAGTTGTAAGAGATTACTTATGGTCTTACGCTGCAAGGCTTTTAGAGCTAGATTACGATTTAACTTGCTATAAACTGAGTGCTGGAGCTGTTTCATTAAAGAGTCTGCCATCATTTAAGATTATTAAAATACGTTTTAATATTAAACCTTGTTCCTGGTGAGCATCGTGGGAACACTTTCACTTAGTCTGCTGGCTTCCCACCTCACCAGGATTGAGGGGTATTTAAACTCTTGTAAGTTCTGGAACTGCTTCTTTCAGTCTTGTAAATGAGTAAAACTTCTTCCCTGCTGAGATGATGATTTTTTTGGTTATAGTCAGTTAACTTAATACAGCTGAGGCACAGGAGCTGGTGGGGGAGGGACAATGGAATGGGATGGAGAAGAGAGTTGAGATCACTTGTGATCATTTTTTGTTTCCTTTTTGAAAGAAAATATACCCAAGAGTGAAAAACAGAGGTCAAAAAGAAGTGAAAGAGAGGTGCTTGAAGTGTCAAGCTACAGATACTATGCAAAAATTAGTGTTCTTTAAACTATATTTGTTGTGATCCGTATTGTCAGGTTTAGGTTTTCCAGGTTTTCTCCTGAAATCTCAGGGTTATTTTTTGTTTAGTCTGCTTTTGTTTTCTGATGAAACCACTAAAATAACAATTTGGCAACAGAAATCTTTCCTGTGCATGAATTTAAAAAGAACAAGCAAAGCATGAATTAGCATTTGTATTAGGGAGACACTTGAGAGAATAGCGTCAAAGTCACAAGAAAAAAAGCCCTTTGTGTGTTTTGATAGTCACCTTGCTGATCCACAATGACACCCTTGACACTGACAATGAAAGTCCAACAAAAGGAAAAAGAGTGGTTCTATGTTTAGGCTTCTGGCTTTTTACTTTGGAGACCTGAGTGAATGTTTTTCTGCATCTCTTTACCCTTAGTGCAAGCAAGAACTGCTTTAGAGCACAGCTGGGTGGGGAAAAAGCCAATGTGAAGCCACGAGGTCTCACTAGTTGGTGAATATTGGTGGGTTCTGCAAAAAACAAAGCTCATGGAAAGCCATATAGGTCTGAATCCTCACACAAGGCTTTCATAAGCTGTTTTTAAACACCATTGACATCTCCAGAACAGCTATTATGGCTCTGCTCTCCTCTTGTGCCTAGATGTTTAGCACAGACTGACTTAGGCTGGGGACAGGTAGGTTTTGAATGCTTGTATCCTGTATTTAGTACATCTCTGTGTTTTCTGTCTGAAAGTGAGATACTCCCTGCCTTAGATGGTTGATGGCTAAAATGATAAGATGCTTGAATGCTCTGATAATTGTTATTGCTTAGGTTCCTTGTATAGATGGACAAGAGGCTGCTGGAGTTACATGGCTTTTTGGAAAGTGGGAAGAAAATGCGAGAGTAATTTTTAGGATCATCTTGCCCCAGGGGAGGCTTTTTATTTTTAAAATAACTTTGCTTGCCTTTAGGCTTACTCTGGCATGGTCTACACACTATTTCCTTTTCTTCATTTTCATTTTTACAGCCATTCACTTTGAGAAGAGACTCGTTATGAGAACTTGGGAACTATGGGAATTCTTTACTGTAAGAGTAATGCTGGTTACTGCTTAGGGGTTTTTTTTGAGTTTTTTGTCTGGTTTGTTTTGTGTGGGATCACTCTATGCACTAGAAAGCTTAAAAATGCAGAAGGTGAGCTGAGAGTTAAACTTGTTGATTAGGGAATCTACTGCTTTCTACCATTCACCAGAAAGGAATTCCTTTTCTATATGCAGGTTGCAAAGGAGCTAATGCACAATAAGAGATCTTCAACCTTCCTTCAGAGTCATAGGGTCACTTTATGGTCTTTAATGATCCAAATGGGAATAGCAAAGGCAATGATTAGCATTTACTGGTGTTAATACCTTGTGGAAATGCCAGTGATATTAAAAGTACATAGAATGAAGAAGCCAATAGAAGACTAATGGAGTCTTTCTTCAGACAGAGGAAACAAGATGAGTCTGAGTTGACAGCAACTGGGGATTTACTTTACTCAGAATTAGTTCCTGGGTCTATTTGTAAAGCTGTCACCAGCTATGGACTGGAAGCTACTAGAAGACTATTGCAGAAAGTTGTTGCCACCACCCTTGAACAGCTATCAGCAGGGAGACGCTATGTGATAGCCTTGTGACAGTATCACATAGTGTGGTGCACTCCAAATCCAAAGTGCTTACTCTATGTACACTACAATAAACTTAGAGTAGAGCAATGAGTAGAGTAGAGTCCTTAGAAAGGAGCAGTGAGAAAAGTAAGGTTCTCAGTGACAGAAACAAAATTACTTTAAAGGAATGTATTTAGGGACAGGCTGTGAGTTGGCTGTCCCTTCCATGATGCTTAGGGAAGCACTTGGATGGTCCACATGCTTGCAGGTGTGAGGGAGGTACGAGCTCACTGTCCTGTGACTGGGATAGAAGGTCAGCCTGCTGGCTGGCAATTATAGCCCTTCCTTTTCCATTGATCACCCCCATCACAGGAAGAACAGCCTTGTGCCCAGAGACTATTTCCTCTGTAACAGTTGTCAGCAACGAGCCTGGTGGACCACAAGTAAAGCAAATAGCAGGGCCTGGCTGCTTTAACCATCCATTCTACTCTGCTGCTCAAGGCTACTGCCAGCTTTCCATCTGCCTGGGAGGAGCAAAAACCTCTGGCTGCCTGGATGGCTGCCAGTAGGAAGTTTTGGCATCTGCACCAGGTTGAAACAAAGTCCTGGCTGGTTTGCAGCTGGTGGGGTGTAAGTAGGGCAGGGTGGGATTTGCTTATTTTCTGTCTTTGCATTAGTTGGTTTTCTTGGCTGTTCCTATGCATATGTAAACATTTCCTCCTTGTGTTCCCCTGCCTTTGTTGTTTCCCCTGGTGAATTGATGTTATTGAATGATGATGGGGTTTTTTTCCACTTCTTTTATTTTCTAGTGTGAAGTGACATGAATTAATGTGTGCGGGGAAAATGCCAAAGGCAATTGTTTCCCCTGGCATGAAAGGGAAGACCTCTGCTGATCTTCCTTAAGTTCTTTCCTGCTAGCTGGACTGTCATTGTACAAAGGAGGGATGGACACAGATCAGGACACATTAGGTTTTGTGCATGAGGAAGATGATCACAGCTGAAGCTCAACTTTTATGTATTTATTGCCTGTTTGGCCCCTCATTCTGTAATGGCACTAATTGAGGCTCTAGATCTGGATGTTGGAAGGAGGTGTTCTGGATCCAGACCTCAGAGACTTGGCTGCAGCATTAACTGAGGTCACTCCGATGAGGAGTTTGCTCACTTTTCTGCCTCCTATCCTCCACTGCAGCTCTTGATGCATTAAGCAGACTGCTTAACCAAGTGTATGATGTAACTGCCCAACACATGTTAAAGAGCTTTGTAAATCTCATCAGCCAGAGATTTTGAGCATGCCACCTCTTTAATGCTGCCTCCTATCTCTCCCTTGCCGCTTCCTCACAGACATGGGATTAGCTTCTGACACAGTACACATCTGGCACTGTTAGGCCATCTGAATTTCTGCTAGTGCTTACTATCACTCTGGAAGAGTGATTCCATCTGAAGCATAAACTATTACCTGCAGTTTAGCCCCAACTAAAGCTTTGAGGCATGACCCAGCTACTCGATATATTTCATATAATACATATTTGTGTGTAATAATAATGGATAAATCATTTTGCAGTGGAGTAGAATTTCAGCTTTTCAGCAACAAGAAGTATTGCATAGAGTTTTTGAATGTAAAACATAGCTGTAGCTTGTTATGAAAAGATAATTCTTGGCGTATTAATGTCTGGTATTGCATAAACAAAGATGTTTTTACATGAACCAAATGTTATCTATGAACTCCCAATTTTTTTTCCTCACTTGTTTTTTTTAAAATCAATCTCAAATCTCCTTTTTTTGGTGGTCTTTTCTTCGCTATCATGTTATTCCAGTGTATTGTGGAAAGAAGACCATGGGCTTGTCCAGTTTTGCACCAAGGTGATGGTGTGATATGTCAGATCGTCTTCCATTATTTTTAAAAGCATAAAGATACTAAGGCTGATGTGGCCTAGCATGTGTGTGGTGACAAGCTAGGATAGGGCTATGGGGAAGCTGGCTATGATGATAAAAAGCATTTTCTTAAGGCATGTTTTCATTACTTGGGGTTAAAACCCACCCCTGACTTTTATAGGTGATTAGCTGAAAGGTCTAAACAGTTTTACATTACTTTTAATATATCTAGTCCTTGGGAGGCAGTAGGTTGCAGCTGAAACGCTTTTCTTCTGTTGACTTGAAGTATAGCAGATCCTACATTTCCTGCTAGATTTTTTTTCTGCTTTCTACCCTTTTGCCCACATCAGCTTGTAATTGAGTCCAGTAAGGAGCATAGACAAATTATAGGTAACTCCCTCAAAACTGAGCTTAGCAATCAAATAATTGGTTTCTTTCAGCAGATGCATGGCTACAGGACCTTTCTGAGGTCTTTTTTTTTTCTTCTCTTTTCTGTGATAATAAATGTTTTATGGTTATGTTTGACTAGTTTTTTTTTATAGGCTGCCTATAAGACTGTCTCAATTCATCTCTCTTATCTTAAAATACTAGAGATCCCAGCAGATGAGAGTGGGGCTCGTGTAGTCAGAAGTTCTTTCTGTCCACCTAGAAAAAAAATAGAAATCTTCAGAAATTGAGTGATACAAACCCAGATTTAATGACTAAAATTCAGAGAACTTGAGAAGCCAATGAAACAGGGGTGAAATTAATTCAAGAGTAGGCTGCAGCAGCCTACCATCACAATTTGAGCCTCTAATGTATAACATATGTTCCTGCTTTCATTTGTCTACTTTACAAGAGCTAATACATAGTATTTTCAGGGTTCACAAGGGGGCTTTTCTCCCTCTAGGCTATTAGCTACAGTAACAGCTTATTAATAAAGTTAGACTTTCTCCCAGCTGGGGGAAAAAAAATGGCCCTGAAGGAGAGGGGGAGGACGAGGAGAAAACTGAACATTATATTTAAACAAGTTAATAATACAATTCTGGAGGAAATGAATTAGAAGAGAGTGATTTCTGCAAGCATGTATGTTTTGCTTTATGAAAACAAAGAGGTTTAAATCTTGGCCTCCCAAGAGTCAATAGGGCCCATGCTTAACTTAGACTTGCAATATGGGGTCCTGGTTTGGTTGCTAAAGGTGTAGGAAGGTATTTCTAGAAGAACAAAGGGTAGTTAGTTAGGCTTCTATCTAGTATAACCTCCTAGGAGTACTTACCAGGATTATTTTCTGGTTGTTTTTTTCCCTGAAAAGTAACCTCCTCCTTCCTTATCTCACCCAAAACCCACAGCTCTCTTCTTAATGTCATCTTCTACAGAAAATGAGGTCACCAGCTCCTGATACAGTGTGGTTGTACACAATCGTTGTTATTGGCACAATTACCTGGTTCCTTCCTGCTGTGGGGTCAGCCCAGCTCTGGGGAGTCCTAACAGTGCTCTAAGATGTGCTACACTGAGGACCCCTAAAGGACCACCTGGCAGGCAAGGACTTTAGAAGACTGCAAATAAACCCCTACTTTTCTTGGACTTGTCCTTTGTGATGAGGTATGAGGAGGTTCCCTTCCTCCCCATTTCCTATGTTAGTGAGATCCTCAGTGGCTCATTTGGAGAAGACGGAGTACACGCCCAGTGTGGCTGGGAGCAGTCTGTTTGTGTATATGTAGTCTGTAGATTAGATATGTTTGTGGGTAGATTGTTCATGTGGTTTTTGTCTGTATTTATTTCCAAACTATCTTGGCCCCTTTTAAAGGGTGGTTTCCTGGATAAACCTTCTGTGGTCTTTGGATGACTGATTCATGATTGCTATCTTTAGACTAAGACTGCTGGATGAGAGGAGTCTTTCATCTTGGCCTTTCACAACATGACTGACAGCTGTTTCAGATCTCTGGTGGTTTTTCACAGCACCTTACATATGTGCTGATACTGAACTGGAAATACTACTTTATAGCCTCTCCATTAGTGCATATGAATAATTTACCATCTCAAGATATTTTGAGGCATGAGGTCCTCCCCTCCTGAAAACTTTACTGTTTCCTTAGTTCCAGGTACACTGGTACTTTCCAGTGGCTTTTCTGTGTATCTCAGGTTGTCCAGTTCATTTATCCATAAGCAGTGATAGCAGTCAGTGGGTGAAATTCTGGTCTGAACTTCCACAGCGTGTGTCCTACCTGCCTCTCTGCATGCAGCATTTCCTGCTTCCTGATTGTAAGCCTTTGAAAGCAGCAGTTAAGTGTTTTGAAGCAAGTCTTTGATCTCATCTCTTGCATGTTTGGAATGAACAGTGTTTGCTTTGCTACAGCACTGACTAGCTGTGGCCAGGCAGGATGGACTGTTCATACATAGCATGCAAGTAGATCAAAGGGAAAGATATTTCTCTTTGGATATTCTATGTGACCTTGTTATTCAGGTTAGAACACAAATTTTTGTTTTTTTGTCTCAACCTAAGAAACTGGAGTAGCCTGATAAGGAGCTACCCTACATGGGGGTGATAAGCTGTGACCAAGGATGATGCCAGCATAGGCCATGCAAGACCCTCTTTCTCCAGAGCTGAGGGTTGTGGTACCTGGTGACAATGGCAGGCTTCATTGACAGACCTAAACAAGGCAAGATGAGTCAAGCCTGGGATATGTCCAGGAGAGTCCAGTTGGGAACAGAAGGAGACCAGACTGGAGATGGAGCTGCCTATACTGTTGGTATTAGAATTAGCCAGAAACAAGACTGGAAATAAGGCTACCTACAGCATTGGTCTGAGGCTTTTTGGGAAGCCAGGATGGGGCTAGGTAGAGGCATGCCAGCACCGCAGCTCCAACAAGGACTGAAGCCTTAGGCCTGAACTGCAATGGGGCCCCATGGGCAGGGGATGAGTATTTGAGGTCCCTGGTGAGGCTGGCCAGGACCATTAAGGCCTTAGGTGTCTTCAGGGCTCTGAGAGCTAGAACCCTGTTAATACAGTACAGAGTCAATGGGTTTTGGCGTTTTTTTGCAAAGGAGGAGTAACTAGTCAACATGCTGCCATAAAACATAGTTTGTAGTTCCATATTTCAAGAGAAAGCATAACTACAATTTTCTTCCTATTCAACTGCCTGCATTCTGAGAAATGACACCAAAAATGTATTAGTCAAAACCCAGTGAAGATAATAGGCTGATGAGGAGTGTGTGTATGAGAGAAAAAAAAAACAAACCAGAAAGATAATGTGAGTGATTGGCTGATCTTTTTATAGGAGGACTGAAAATTTCTTCTGATAAGTTTTCCAAGTCTTGTGACCAAGTGAAATGAGCTAGTCATACTAACAAAAGTTCTGAATGCCTTGCTTTTACAAAATATGCAAATTGGGGAAGTCTGAGAAGGTTCAAAAAGGGTGTTAGATTATTCTAAGCCATGTGTCCCTTGTCTTATTCTTGTCATGTTCTTGTGGATTTCTCTTTAATTCCTTATGCTAGGGGTTGATTAGTGAAGCATCAATTCTGCTATCAAATAAGTAATGCTTGTGAAAGTTAATAGATGCACCTTCATTTGAAATGTTGTTTTCAAAAGATTCTTAATATGAAAATCTAAGTGAGAGTATCTGTCAAACAACAATGTTAAGTCTTTTGAAATTCTGCCCAAAAGAATCTGTATGTTCTCCTGGTTTTAGCTTAGCAGAAATAGAAAGAATCAAAGTAGGACTTTCACCTTTTTAAGGAGCAACTCTCATTAGGGCTGTCTGTGTATAAAGGAGTGTGCTACGGCATAGAAGTATGAAGTCTAAGCCCAGGTTTACCAGATCCTTTTGGGATAGGGAGGAGGGGAAGAGGTTGCAAAGATCTAAGCTGTTGCTGTAACATATCCCATGACAGAGCACTAGAGACGTCTGGTCAAGATATAGGAAAGGGCTTTCATTAAAAGTACCTGTTAAAAAATGGGCTTGAATCTTCCTTGAAAAATCATACTGGATGTGAATCAAAGCTAAAGTTACTTTCTGCTGCCAATCTTACTGTTTCAGACATGATCAGAAATGCTGAATCACTATTAAAGAGGTTGCTCAGCCATATTTCTAGTTCAACCAGAGTTAGGAAATACCACAAATTTCCTTGGATTTTCCTGAAACTTCCAGCCTCAAATTGTAGGTACAAAAAACCCCCCAAGTCTGCGTGAGATGAGTTATTTTACAACTTTTAGTACATCAGTCTTGGAGGATCCTTAGACTACCGAGAGGCCATAAAAGATAATTATCAACAGGCTTAAGTGCCCTAAACAGATTTGTACTTCCACTGGAAAAAGTACAAGAATGCACAAATGTAAAAACAAGTCTTGAATTTGTGCTTTAAATAACTCTGGGTTTTTCTATAAGGAACTTATGTCTCTCAAGTTTATCCTCAGTCATAATGTACATATGGGAGACAGCAGTAGAACTTAAGAAGTCTTGTATATTGTCACACACCCCTGAGCTGATTCTCTAGCAACTGATAATTGTAGCCTTTCCCTTAAGTGCTAATTTTGCTTTTCCCCCCCTCTTTCTAGGCACTGAGCTTAATTTCTGCTGCTCTATAAAGCCTGTTTGAAATTAGCCGATAAGTTCAAAACCTATTGGAGGTGAGGGGGACTCTATACCTATCGATGTGTGTGCCTGAGTTAGTAAGCTGCTTAAGCTTAATTTCCTTAGAAAACAAAGCTAACAACCCAAGGAAATAGGACTAAAACTTAGTAATTTTGAAGTAGGAACAGATATTGAATGATAGCAGTCTATGAGGCCCCCATGAAGTTGCCATGTATTAGCAACCTACGTGCCATAATGCATAATGGTAGATGAACTTTTTACAGATGAATGGATCCTTGTGATGTGAAGGATTGTCTATTAGAGGGTGGATGGATGGATGGGAGTAGATCAGAACCCTCCTCTGCTAAGAGCACTGAAACTGGTAACCTGACATAGCAAATATGATTGGTGTGCCTGCTTAAAGCTTTCATCCAGTTGTGGTGGTGAATTTTAATGTTTGGATTTTTTACTATGTTTTATCCTAACTTACATGCCTTGGTGAAAGACTGCAATGACCATAATTACCCATTCTCATTACAGGCTGATTTTAATGTCCAAACTTAGCATCACATCGAGTAATGTTGTTTGGAAACATCTTATATGTCTTTTGCCAACATATCCATAAAACTGGGATCATTTCAACATGCTTTTTTTTTTTCTTTTTCACATAGGAATGTGTGTATAGATGAAAACCATATTTGACTCACTTATATAAAATCTTCTGTTAAACTACTTTAAATAATATTTTTTTTTTTTTCAAGAGGAGGACCAGTGCCTCTGGTTTTTAGTAACCTGCTACGGCTGAGATGAAGCTTCTGTAATGCTTTTTTCCTACTAAAGATGTAAACCTTTACTGCTTTTATGAAATTTTCAATGGAAAAGTTGTTGAGTCCAGAGGATGTGCTGTGGCCTGAACTGCAAAAATAAACCGATCTGTCAATAAATGGCTATTTCATGTGTTCTTGTGTAATAATTTATCTACTGCTCTTGTTTTGTTTCCAACATGAAACCATGATGGATACCAAAACATCAAAAGCTGTGGTTGATGGGACCCTTATTCTCTGGCCAGCTCTACAAACTGTGTATATTTGAGACATGCATACAACATTTATTAATTTAGTACATCTAGTAGCTAGTTACAGATGTATCTTTAGTATACAACATAGACAAGGACTGTTTCTTGCTTCCAGCTACTACAGCTATGTGAAATTTGCAGTGGACTGTCTAGTGCCAAATTTCATTTGTACAAACAAACTCTAGTCCAGTTTCTATTCCAACTATAATCTGTTACTATTTGAATGGCAATTTCAAAGGTGTTGCAAGGTGAAATTAATCTGATCTGCTGACACATATACTCAGGTGAGATGAACTGCATGTAGCAGCACTTAATTCCTTCTTTTAACTATGACGGGGGAGCCCAGAGTATGGAGCTCTGGCATGGGTGAAATGAATTCCACCCTGGGGGGATAGTCTGCTAGGCTTATGCTCTCAGGTTGGTTAGCTTTCTCAAACAAAATGCCCTTTGCTATTTGATTCAGGGGAAGCAGCCTTGGCTTTCTTTGCAGGGTCTCTAATGTTGTGCATAGTGGAGAAATTTGAGGACAGTTCATCAACAACTCTTCTTTTACATCATGTTTCTGATCAGCGGGTGTGCTCCTCCTGATGAGCTGCAAATGTGTACTTAATATTATATTAGCCATTAACTCCCAAAGTCAACAGTTTCCCTGGTAAGATCAGAACACACCAAACATTACACTGTATTTGAAAGCAATATTTTTTCAGTGTAAAAGAATCCTTATTAAAACACAGATTCTTTTATGATGTTATATTGTTTTCCTAAAACTCTGTTCAACTGTGATGAACACATGTTTGTACGTGTGTTGTCATTCTCCATCCCCCATTCTTCTTCAAAGAGGAGAAAGTGTTGCTGCTTTTCTAGGATCCAGAGAAGGTCCAGGCTTTTAGCACTCTGTTATAAGCACTAATTAGAGCCTGAAGAACTAAAACAAGCATGTAAGGGCTGGTGGGGCACTGTCATCCCTTGCAGCCATGTGAAGGGTGTTGTCTTTTGAAAGTCCCCTCTCCTGTTTGTAGAACACGGAGAAGAGAGACCCCTTGGTGCTTCCTGTAGCTGTCAGTCTGCTCATCTGCTTGGGAGGAGAAAATGAATACCCTCTTCTGCATTTCACTCTTCTCCTCATCCCTGGCTCTGGCTAGGATGGAAGAAAGAAGAACCAGCTGCAAACACCAAATTCAGAAGTTAATTTTAATATTTTCAATATTTTCGATATTAAATAGATTTATTTTTGCAGTTGCAATTTTCAATAGCAACTTTGCCAGGGCTGTTGACCATTAGTTTTGTAACATCTGAATTTCTGTTTCTGTGGATTTATACTTTTATGGCTATGAAGTTCAGCAGGCTAGATGCTCTTGAGCCTAGTCAATGACAGTGGTGTCTCTGTGATAGTAACAGGAGCTCACTGTGGAAATGACAGTGCACTTGGAGCAAGGAGCTTGATCCAAAACACACTTTAACTGATATAGCTTCTATGTTGACCTCACTGTGGAATGAATTACACTCCCAAGTAAATAACAGCTCCCCTGTAGCAGCAGTCAGCTGTTTTAATGCTGCGGGAGTGATTAGTTACAAGCAAATGATGTTTCACCAAATTCCAGGCTAGCAGCAAATTCTTATATACCTACAGGAACAGAGAGTGTGTTCTTACTGAATGTATGTCATGAGCCACTGCAGAGATGGCAAATTGTCAAATGGAGGTTTGTTGCCTAAGTAGGAGGAAAATGGTGAGCACAAGAAAAATGGATGTGTACGGATGTGTCTTGGGAATGCATAGGCATTCTGTGAGCAGTTATGGTGGTGTTTTGAGCATCCCAGAGCACTGCAAGTGCACTGTTTGGCTTGACCTTGGTGTGTAACATAAGCGGTGGGTTGTGACCCCCCAGGCAGATGTGTAGGGATCTGCCATAAACTTGTTAGGACCTCGGATGCTTTAATAGAGGGGTGTGGCAGGGAAGAAAGGAGGATGTCCCTGATAGTACTGTTAAACCTAAGGTAGTATAGTCCAAATGGTGGATTTCAACCTCTGCTGGAGAGCAGAGAGCTCCCGGGTTGTTTGGGCATGGGCACAGCACTAGCTGTAGTGCATCTGTAGTGTCCCTGGTCCTACGTGGCATATCACTTTGGGTTTTTTACAGTGTAACAGTTTGATACTACACTGTAAAAGACATATTGGGGGAGTCTTGGGCTTTTTTTTTGAGCTGGGTTATTTGTCAGAAGCAGTAAACAGTGAGTATAGGGTTAAGAATCAGTAGCTGGAACAGTATGTGTTTGTGGGGACAGGGAAGGAAAAAAGCGGAGAGTTCTTCAGCCAGCTTTGTGCTACTGAATTTTGTGGCTGCTTCTCTAGAGGTCTGCAACAGTTTGTTTCTTTTAGGGTAAAATTAGTGAGAACAGGCTCTAATTACTGGCTGCAAGTGTTTAAACTGGCCTGAAATTTGACAAGTGCATTTAATGAGTGGTAGGAGCTCAGCAGCTATGGGATTGGGAGAGGGTTAACTTTTGAATTTGGTGTTTGCAGCTGGCTCTTCTTTCTTCCATCCTAGCCAAAGCCAGGCTGCTGCCCAGGTGGGTTTTGTGACAGCTGCTGCAGCTTAGGTGGATTCCTACTCTGAAAGACTGAGAAATGGTGGTCAACAAACCTCGTTTATTTGACATCACAGGCAGGAACAGACTTTTTTGTTTGTGAAAACAGACACCAGATAAGAAACTAATAGTCCTTGGAAAGATCGTTTATCCAGGTAAAGTGGAAAACTATAAACCATTTCAAGAGTGTAAGAAGAATGCCTCACAGGACACTTTTGCATTTGAGCAAAAGAAAATCACATTAAATCTATCTCGAGAGAAAAGGGGAATATTTCTAAGAACCTGGTCATGTGATGCAGTAATTAACCTTTATGAAGTAGTACAGGAATGCTATGTGTTAAGGTCTTTTAAATTAAGGTGATTACGTGATTCAGATATTTTTGTAAGGATGTTACTGATAGGCTAGTTTACTGATCCATTAGATTTTCCAATAAATACTCATTAAAATTTCTATAAATCAGTTAATGGTTAAGACTAAGACATTAGAACGTATGTTATTTCTAAACCTAGTAATATAGATTGAAAGGAAAAATTTATTTTACTCCTGTCTGCAATTACTTTACACTGGAGTTACTCCTCTTCATGACAAATAAAATTACTCTTGACTTGTTAAGTGAGTCAGGCTGTAGATTTAGGTCTGTAGTATCTCTGTGGGTAATATATTTATAGTAAAGAGTGCAGAGTGAAAAAATACTGTTTTGCAATGGGTGTATGAAGGTGCAGCCCATAACTAACTCCACTAAAGTAAGAGGGGGAGATATCTAAGCAATAAATGATACCTTATCTCTCTATGATAACATTATTTTCTGGCACACTTGTAATGTATTTTGGAAGCTACAGGGTGGCAAACTGAGGCTTGTCTGTGATCAAATAGTAAATACCGTGCAGCAGCTGAGGCCTGCATTGAGAACTGCCTTCCACTCATGCATTTTAATTCACCTCTGAAAGTCTCCCAAAATTGGACTGAGTAAAAGCAGCGACAGGAGAAGGTGAATACAAACAAGAACACATGCACTGTTTGCAGGTGTGTTAATTTCTGCAATTTAAAGCAGCAGTGAGGCTGCTTTTCCTTGCAGCGAGGATTTTTGGATGAGTTTTCAGCCTACCCTAGAAATGTTTTTGGTCCTTAGTGCAGCTATTGGGAGCATGCAATGAGAAGGTGAATAAGGAGTCTAAACTAGCATATCTGTGGATTTAGCACTAGTGAAAGGTGGTCTGCTGACAGCTGTGAAGACATGTTGAATCTATAGCCATGCATGAGTACTGGAGGCTGCCTCTGCTCCAGCTCAGTCCTCACCTGCAGGGTGGCTTCCTGTGGGACTTGCTGCTCATTCTTGTTTAATCTTTAGTCCTGCTGAGGCCGCTAGCAAAACCACTAATGGGTATCACTTGTAAAGGCTTACTCTGATATGTATCAACAAGCCTGACTACCAGCTCCTTCACAACAGCTCCAGTGCAGCTGCTGGTGATGAGGACTTGCTGTTGCTACTGAGCTGAGCTGCATTTGTGTCCGTGCTTCAGTGTGGAAGCTGGCAGTGCAAATCCCCTGAGCATCCAGGCTTCCTAGAAGGACAGTTGGGCCACAACAACAGAACCAAATAACTAAACCAAAAAGGCAAGAAAATACTGAATTCTCTGCAACTCTCTAAAGAGACTTGCCCAGAGAAGAGGAACTCTGCTAACTGCTTATCTTCTACTGAGGTAACTTTGAGGCTGCTTCTCTTGGGTCTCAAAAGAAAGATGTTCTGCACTGGGGACAGACAGTAGCACCAAAAAAGGGTTTGTGGGAGAGGTATGTACAGTGTCTGAGCTAGGCTTCTGAAGTAAGGAAAGTATTTGAAGTATAAGGAGGGGTAAGGGTGGGAGAGTAAGAAAATGTGAAACAAATTCTAGTTACAGAAATCTACCCTTAAAATTGTTTTAAGCAGCCTTATGTCTCTCTGTCTTTGACTCAAGAACAATGAAACACTCATGAGTTTAGCAGCAATAATATTCTGGGATTTTCCCCAAGTAGCTTCACAGCTGGATTGACTTTTTCTATCCTATCTATAGATAGCATTCCTAACATCAAGAATAATGTACAGAGCTGTTTCCAAGGGTGATGCAGCTTCTGAAGCCCATAGATTTCTGTATCCTGGGCTAGTGGCTACAAGCACACTAGACCTGTTTTAAAATGTGAGGCTTGGTTTTGTGTTTGGGATGTGTTGGGTTTTGTCTGTTTTTGCACAGGATGTAACTGCTGTTTTATACCAGAGCACAGAGCAGGTTTTATGTGGGTAAGCCTAGGTTTCTGTAGTCTGAGGAGGAAGGTACCTGGATATCAGATGCCCATGGCAGACAGGGAAAGGGCAGAAATTTGTAATGAAAATACTTAATTGGAGCTTTGAATGAAGTAAGTCTAAAGGGTACATGGGTAAGAAATTAAACTTGTATTTGACTTTTGCTTCCATATTATTTTATGGAGGGCTTAAAAGCAAGATGAAAAGGCTTTAATACTCAAGTAGTTTTCTTTTCCATAGTCAATTTACTCCATTCAACAATATTCTTTTTCTGCATCCACCTCACTTGACAGAGGTCAAGTAAAGAAAGAAATGCAGAAATCATTGAAAAGCACTCCTCTGAGAAGTAACAAATGAACATTTGTTTTTGGTTTTTTTTCCCCTGCAGGCAAGACAGAGCTAAGTAATTGTTTGTTAGAGCTAGGAATCAACATATAAACATTAAGGAAATAAATCATATGTTTTCTTTGAGTCTCCCACATGCTATGCTTTCACTATCTCTAGGCAATAGTGAAGAGAAGGAAAAGTAGCAAAGTATTCTTGTATTCTACCATTCAGGCACATGGCTGAAGGCTTGATTTTGGCAGCAGCTGACAACCTGTCAGTGGACTGAAGTAAAAGGACTCAGGCTCACATTTCTACCTTTTTAACCTCTGAGCCCAGATCTCCTAAGTTATAGGAAGGGGATTTATTAAAGTAGAATGTTATTGGTCCTTTGCTTCTACTTTTTTTTTTTTTGTCCCTGCTAATCACAAAATCTAAAAATGTAGCTGTTGCTTGTCTTTATTACCTGCTGATTACTGTTATTTTGCCTTTGTTATATTTGTGATGAGGCATCTGCCACCATTGGTTCAGGGCTGACTGAGCTAAGATGAGCTGCAATTTTTTTCTTTCTCTGCCAGAGCAAGTCAGCACACATTCAGCAGCTCACCTTGTTGAAAATACTTTGAAGCAAATTCTTTGTGTTTAATGGCATTTTCCTAACAATTTCTGATCATAGAAAGATGGGAAGAGACAGTACATGGCCTATAAATTTCTCCAGAGATGCTAGAGAAATGCTTAATAATTCAGATGAAATTAAATGTTGGAACTCTCTCCTGGTGTTGCCAAATAGCAGGTGTTTAGCAAAGGCTAAAACAAGAGGGCATGCCAGCCTTTCCCTTGAATACCTTCCTTCTTTCTGGCAAGCTTTGGACCTTCCTGAGGCAGAAATTATTTCTGGGTCACTGTTCAAAAACCACTGATGGACTACTGATTCTTTCTCATCTTGTCCAAATTTTCTTTAAAATTGGTTACAAGGAATATTTTGTATAATCTTTTTTGTTTATGATGCTAAAGAAATAACAGTTCTGGTTTGGAGAGGTGTTGAAGCCCAATGATACTTAGAGCTAGGGGATAATCCTAGCTGACTTTGACAAAGTTACCTATGCGCTCAATATTTGGAAGGTAATGAAATAATGTGTTGAGTCAGTGTTGTTTTTATCTGCCCCGCTTCAGATAAATGATGTGTTTATAGCAATGTGTTACTCCAAATACTACCAATAGGGATCTCTTTAAGAAAAGCATTTAATGCTGTGTATTTACACTTATGTATTCCCAATTATAGCATAAGTAGTGGTCTAGGTAAGATTCAGGTTCTTACTTGTTCAAAATACTTAAATTCAGCATCCGTATCAGTGACTTGTAGCTCTGCTATCCAGAAGACAATTTATGTCAATGTGTTTCTTTACAAGTATTATTCGGGGAAGATTATAGTCCTGTCTTTTGTTTCATTTAGTCCAATCACTCCTTCAGTGATGATAATGTATAAGGAAAAAAGTAATTTATTCCTGCCTGTTTACTATTCAGCTATGTAGAGCTTTTGACTTCCTTTAGAAGTCTCTTTTGCATTCTGGTGAGTTTGATACTGTAAGTCAGTAATTCCTTTGTTCATTGTTTTGTTGTTTAGTTGGTTTTTTCCCATTACTCTCCACTACAGCATCTCATTCAGATCCTATGTTAGGCTTCCCTGTGTGTCAGGTTAGAAGGACTTGTAGTGTTTTTCTTGGTTAGCAGTGGGATAGGAGAAAGGAATTTGGCTCATGCTATCTTAAGCGGGGAGACTTTCCTTGAGGAAACATGACCAGCATCTCTGAGTTGTGATGGATAGGGTTTTCCATAATTGGCTGGAGCAACAGTCTGCTGACTTTGGACAATGGCCTCTGCGAGCAGCTCCTACCAGCTGCCTCAGTGAGAAGTGGCAAAGACCCTATGAGTGGCACTGGTTGAATAAATGGCCTCAGGGAAAGCTCTGCTCTGATCACTGGAGATTGGTTCTATGCTGAGATGTGAGGATTTACACCTTCTTTACTTAACAATATGTTTATTTTGCTTTAATAGTGTTGTCTTTATGATTGCATATCTTGTCACCTGTAATGATGGCCTCTATAGCTTAATTTTGTAACAGATCTTAAATATACTGACTTTTCTTTCTAAGCTAATGACTTCTCATTCACTACTCAATGCTTTTTCATTAAAATAAAAAAAAGGCAACAAAAGCAGGCAGATTTCTTAAATAATTATTTTAAAATGAATTTTCCTTTCTCTTACCAGTCAATATCTTCCTTTGTGAAGCCAAAGGCTAAGATACAATATTGCATTACTTTCCAAGCCTCTTGTGTGTCTGTTGTAAAGATCTAGGTACTAAGCTAGTCTCCAAGTATTTTAAATGCATTAATAGAAGATGTAAATCCAGTTGAAGGTGACTGTCCAAACCACAATAAGCCATTAATGAATCTTCTTTTCCTAAGCAGCATATGTATGAGGTGATTTCCTAAAAAAAGCCAACCAACAACAACAAAAGAAACCCGAACATATCCTGTAGGTAATTAAACATTCTTGGACTGAAGGTGAGAATCTGGAGGGGCAAAAAAAAGAAATGCTTGCTCTCTAGTCCTTTCTTGGGAAACAAGCTTGTCTGGGGCTTTCCATTATGCTTATTGTAGAGATCTATATTCCTATTCCTACAGGAGAAAAGAAATTCCTTAGTTATCCGAAACCCAAAACACGAACATCTTTGTGAGTTGAACATAACTACCTCTGACTAGTTGCCAGTGAGGCTTCTGTAGGTTTTCCAGAGCCTGGTTATACTACCCTTCTTTCTCCTACTCTTCTATGTCCTTCACTCAACTTTTACTGCTTTTCAAACTAAGTCCAGTTCATGATCCAACTACAGTTTGTGCCACCATTTGTTGGAGGCAAAAGGTACAACCTGACACAGTGAAATACAGCCATCACAAGACATGTCTTCGGATAGGTGAACTCTTCTCCAGACTCTTCTTGTTTTTCCACGTTGGATCCCTGGGCTTTAAGTAGATTGGCTTTGGATATATGAAGCGTACTTGTATGTAGTTAATAAGTTATTGGGATCCACCTATATCTGAGTATTCTCATAACTTTAGATACTGTATGTAGGAAAAAAATGCCCCTTTTACTGTTCTGAACTGCAAACAGTGACACAGACAGGAACAGAGTGTGCCAGCTTCTCCTGCTGAAGAGTCCTTGCCTTGCGTTCTATACTCACAAAAATGGAGCATTTTTAAATTCTTTTTGAAAAATTGTTCCCCTGCCTGTGCACTTGACAGTTTGGGAGGGTTGAGGTTGTGGTGGTTGGTTTCTGTTTTCTTTTTGTGGGTTTTGGTTTTTTGTTTTGTTTTGTTTAGAAAACTTGTTTAAAAATCTTCATCATGGTTGTTAAAATAACCCTCCATTGTGTGGCCTATAAATTTAGGTATGTCTTGTCTCATCCCCTGGGGGTTGAGGCGTTTGAGCTAGGGCCCAGTGACCCAGCTTGGACATCAGGAGTGTCCAAGTGGTGTCACTAGATGCTCTGGCTGCACCATTTGAGTCTGTGGTGTGGTTCACCTGCTGCTATATCCCCTTCCGGGATTCAAGTGCAATGTTCTGCCTGGTACCACTGTGGACAGCAAGGTGGACCAGATCTCATGGAGTGGCTCAGGCCCCTCTGCCTACTGCTGCATTATGCAGTGAATGAATGCTTATAGGGAACCAATTTTCATGGGGGAATATCTTTTCTTTTCTGTATGCTGGCAAAGGGTCAAAAATCCTGTGTAAGCAGAACTATATGTATATTTATGGACCTTCTAGAGCTGGGAAGAAAGTAGAGATGCTTGTTGTGTGTCTATGAGAAATGGTGCTTTGTTGGTTTTAAAAACAGGCATTTTATTTCTTTGACTAATTCTAAGGGAAACTTGCTGTATTTCAGTCCCAGCTCACCCTGCCCTGTCACATACCCTGTATATGATAGTTTTGTTTAATTTCCTACTTTTTACTGAGTGTTTCCCTACTAGCCCTGGACTTAACAAAGCGCAATTGTAGAGATTTGTGAAAAACATTTAACGTAAAAGATATAAAGTAACTGTTAAGCAAAAAGTATAGCAATTCAAATTCCTGTAGCATAACTAATGCACTGTCAGCATGACTGATGCCAATAACATGCAGCAAGAAGACAGTGCTGTGAGACGCTGGCTGTTAAAAGCTATGCTCCTGATGAGCAACATGTGAGCAGCAAGCTGGCAAACTGCTGGTGCCTGTTCTCTCTGGGGCCACTTTCTGTTCATGACCCTTTCTTCAGAGCTTGTGAGTCACTTCCCCTCTTCCCTGAAGAGAAGCTCTTTAGAAAACGGCATCCTAGAGTGCCACATTTATTGACTTTCAGGGACCTTCAGAACGAAGTTGTTCCATGTACCTGAAGAGATGTTTTTCCCTAACTGCTGACTCCATAGATTCCCCCTGAGTGTTGGAAGTCAAACTGGTTTTTTTTGTCATATTTAGGTCCTATTGAAGATTCAGATCCTCAGGACAAATTTTACTTTTGGAGGTGCTGTGAATGCCTCTAGAGTATAACTCCTCTTGCTGCTGTGGTGCATGTGAGCTGCACAGCAGCAGAATCTCCTCCCAGTATACTTGTGACAAGTTCAAAGAGGGGCTTGCGGCCACCTCTTCCTGGAGATTGACTTGACTGCCTGGAGAAGGGGATCAGACATGATGATAGGCAAGTAGAAAGGAAGAACAATGTCACACCCCTACCTTTTCAGCTTGCCTTGCCCATGCCCAGTAAAATAGGAACTTACCCAAGAGGCAGTTTGTGAAGGTGAAATCCTATATGCCAAATATTACCCTGAGCCTGAATACTCTCATATCAATTAAAGTCCTCTCAAAATTGTGGTAAGTTATCTCAGGGCTCAGACATGTTTAAGTTTTCTTCCTTTCCCCCCTGCCTCCCTTTTTCTTTTTTTTCTTCTTCAGGGTGAAAAGGCCCCCAGGGGTGTGCTCCCTTCAGTCCATAAATCTTCACTAAAGATCTCTGTAAACTGCTTGATGCTCACTGCATACCACCAGTTGCAAAGCTGTATTGCTTCCATAGCAACCAGTGATGTTATCAAAACAAGGCTGACTTCACTTTAGGAACAAACAGATGTAGAAACTGCTGTGTAGCCTCTCTCACCCTACACAGGGTCAGTACCTCTGCCAGTCCTCACCCAGTTCCTGTGCTGTAACTGGACTGCATTGAACTTTGGCAGTATGGTCTTGGCTAGCTTGTAGCTTATCCACAGACCTTATTGATATATAGACTAGAAGTCTGTTAGCGTTGTCTATGTGTTATTTCCTTTATGTTTGTTTCAAATACTGACCGTGCTCAGGAGCTTTTTATGTAATAACCACCAAGAGAGTATTGAAAACATCCCTCAGTGCGTGGGAAAACAGAATCGGAGACCATGTTTCCCTAGGAAAAGATAATTTATATGTGCTTTTCAGTACTCTTTGCAGTTAAGCAGCTTCTCGGTCTGATTCACCAGTATACTAAAGCTGTTCTTTAGCACTCTGAAAGTATGGCTTTATAGTAGATCAAGTAATCACTGGAGAGTATCTCCTGGTGTTGGAGGATCTTATGCCTGGTAAGGTTGCCATTGTAGCTTCTATGCCATCACTTCTTTAGGCTATTAGCATCAGGGATGCACCCAGTGGAAGACTCAGCACCACCTTACCCCCCTGGGATTTTCAGCACCTTTAGGGTTGTTTTGGGCCTGTCAGTTGCCCTGACTTTTAGCAGGAACAAATATAGAGCTTGGTTGGATTTTATAATAAAAAGTCTTGCCTAAAAGACACAAATTCAAAATGTTCCTTGACTGAATTGGAGAATTGGGCTTTTTTTTTTTTTTTCCCCCAAATTAAAGCTATAAATTTCCATTTTAAATTGCAATAACTAATCATTAAAAGTGAACTATCACCCCAGGTTTGTATGTGTATTTTCACTTCTCTCATTCTTTATTTTTAGATATAGAATTATTAATCTTCATAATGACTGTATTAAGTTTGAGTGCAATTCTGATGAGGAGGATTAAATTTGATTTGCAGGATTGAGCTCAGTCAGTACTGTACGGAAAGAGAACCCAGGTGTTCTTCTTAATTTTGCTGTTTTAATGACATTGCTGGTTTTAACTATACATTTTTAAACACATTGTCTAGTTAATGTGAGTAACATTCCTCATACACAATGAGTTTACATCATGTGAAGCAACTAAAGGTAACATGTAACAGGTTATGGTGTGGCTGAGCCTATTATAATATTGGAAGACTAAACAGTCTTAATAACACTATGCATCCTACATGTAGTAAAAAAATAAAAGATCCTCCCACTGTGGGAGGAATTTTTTTTCTTTTAAGCAGCAGTATAAAACAACCCTATGTCTACAACTCTGCATTTTTTCCCCCAGCCTACACCCTCACGCCCCTCCAATAAGTCCAGGAGACTATTGCTTAGAATATTGTTTATTACTTTCTAGAATCAGTAAGAGCATTCTTCTGCTCATAAAGTTCAGTAAATGACTCCTTTTAGACAGAAAGGATCTTAAATTTTGACCAAGCTGTATGACTGGAAAAGGTTTTAGTAAATTAAAATCTTTGAGAAACAGTGGTGCTTTATTTTTAAAGGTGAGAAAATTGTTCTGTAGATGCTTTTCTTCATGCCTTAATTTTGAGCTTTGCAATACTTCATTTGATATGACACTGAAGAAGAATCGTACCTTTCACTTACCCCATGTTTTTAAATCAAAGGATGAAGGTGGTGCATAAACACCACAGCCATTATGGTCAGCTTCTCCAGGAGAGGTAACAGTGTATGGTCCTGTTGTTCAAGTCATTATCCAAGGCATAGCCCATTGCATGGTCTGCAGTGATTATATGTCATTGCAGGGATGCACAGGCAGGAATGGAGTCAACTAGCAGGATCAGTGGCTGTAAGGGCTTTGAGTTGGGTTGTTAATTTGCTGCTGTATCCCCAGGCCACTTACCTTTCCTTTAGACAGATAGGGCATTTGATTTGAAGTCTTTTACATTTGCTACTTTTTTCTGTGCAAGGCTACAGACAAAAAAGTCTCTATTTTTGTTGGTATTAATATTTGTATTTCTTATCTTACCTTGGTGGTAATATCATCCCCAGACTAGTAAAACCACCAGTGAAAATATTTCTAACCTTTACAAAACAGCTTTCAAACAACATATAACCTTTTCTGTTTCCAGGAAAAAGCTGACCACCCCAAAGAGCACCAATTGCTATTCCCTCTCCACCCCCCTAAAGTAGGTTCTGAGCAAATGCTGTTTTGACTGGATGCTAAATCTCTTACTGTATTTTCATTCACTTGAAGCTTCATTTACTGTTTATTTACAAGTCTAGGTCTTACTGGGACCAACAGTTCCTTGGTATTTGACATTCATAGTTTGCTTGCTACCTATAAAAGGGCTAGCTATTTCTTGTCCTTTTGAAGGCCCCAATCTCAGCTGTTCCTCTCCTACACATGGAGCAGGAAGTGAGAGTTGAGAGGATGAAAGCTGTCTCCTGTGGTCCCTGTATCTGGGGACAGCTAGGAGCTTATATGGCTTATAACATATCAAAAATGTAGGTATTTGGAAGCAGGTAAGTCATAGCATAATATATTCAATTATAGTCTTCTGTTTGTCCCCTTGGCACCCCTTTTCACCATCCTATCTGATTCCTGTTGGCTAGAGAGGAGAAAAGCATTGTGGCAGGACTGTAGGAGAGTTGACAATAGGACCCAGTGAGTGTTACCTAAACATCGAAAAGAGCAACAGAGAGAAGCGGGACGTAATTTGATCCTGGATTTGTTTCTGGAGCTGCTGGATTGATGTTTCTCGGACTTTGATGGTGCTCTGCAGCTCCAGCTATGGCCCTAGATCTGTGATGACACGTCTGTTGTTTTCCAGGCAGAGTGTTTTTTCCTCCTGGTTGGAGCAAACCCCAGATTTCTAGCTTTTGCAATGCCGGTCATGGTTGTCCAAAGCTACAGGTTCGAGCACTGTTAAATCTGAAGAATTCAACATCCAAGGATTATTGCCACCTGTTTTTGTTACATGATGCTCTGATTTTTGAGGTCAGGTGTTTTTTTATGTAGGCAAAACCAACATTTGTCGTTTTCCAGATAATATTGAAACTCGCTACATAAGGGGAGGGCTGGCCCAGGGAAGCAGTGCCCATTTTCAGCGAGTGGCTTCAGTACGGAGCCAGAGCAGGGACAGTCTCGGGTACCGGTGGAGCCCCATGGTTTATATCACCCGCTTTACATATTATTTAATTAGTATTATAGTTACTACTGTTGTTTCTTCTCTCTTTGTGTTGTTCTATTAAACTGTCCTTATCTCAACCCATGGGCTTCTTCTCACCAGTTTTCCTCCCACAATATGGTGCCCGGGGTGGGGGGGGAGCAGTGGGTGAGGGGCTGGGTGGTGTTTAGTTGCCAGCTGAGATTAAACCTTGACATCACCTCATCTTCCTCTTACTACTGAAATTATTTCAAAAGCTAACCAAACTGTGAAATGTTGTAAAATGACTCAAGGAAAGTTAGGGCAGCTTGTGGCTTATCAGAGCATCTCTTGTTCCAAGAAAAAGCTTTTACTGTGAAAAAGCTTGATTGTGAGGCAGCTGGAAGTGTTCAGACACTCTGAATGTGTTCTCTGATTTCATGTTTCCATTTTGAGTGCCTCTATCTTTGGGTGCCAACAGGGTGATTGATATCCTGAATGTCACTAAGTGAAAAATGGTTTGCAGGTTGTACTTGCTTCCAGGTAGGGTTTCAAGTCTTCTCAGCATATTGGGTCCATGTCATCTCAGACTGGTTACTCTAGAAATGAGGTACTCAGTGTGATGTTTGGGCATTCTGGCAGAAATACAATCAAGGATTTGAGACTCGTACCAGGGCAGAGGCCCGATGCAACATCTGTGTGCTCCTCAGCTGTATCTTAAACTCAGGTTTCTGTGGTTGGGTCTGAAAGTAGCATAACAAGTCTGCTCAGACCTAAAGATTTCTAAGGTGCAATTTTTAACCAATTAGGAGGGAGAGTTAAAAGCTGCCCTACTGGGTTCCCTTAATACACTGTTCTTAAGTCCAAAATTTACTTCATTCATCATCATTGCACAGATGAAATAACAAATTTAAAATCTGTTAACTAACAGCATGTTAAGATTATTTACTTGTATGCCTATATAAGAAAGAAAATCTGGCAGTACAGGATTGAGCTTTTTTTTAATGCATTGAATGGTACACGGATTGAGTATTATAGTTTTGGTTAGTCCTATAAAAAGTAATTTTCCAGTTATCTATGTATCCATACACTTACAGTTGAAAAAAAAGCATTAAAACTAATAGTTATCATCTCAAATATGGGTAGCAGGCAAACATTGCAGGCTACTCCTTCAGCAGTGCTGCTGACTTAAAATGAAAAATGTGTTGTTCTTAGATTGCTGTTTACCTCCTAAGAATTTGCTTGGGACTGTTGCTTCTTTGCCAGCACTTGTTTTTTCAGTCTACCTCTGCATCCTTTCCCTGGATGGCTTTTGGTACCTATGGAACAAATCCCTTAGCTGATATGAAGCATATCTTATTTACTTTATTCTCACCTGCTGTCTTTGCCTTTATTTATATTGATGTTGCCCTTAATCTCAAATAAATCTTTAAGACTGGCAGTTGCTCTTTGTATACAGAGAAAAATGATGAAACTCGTCATAATTAATATCCAGTGTGTTGCTTTTACTAGCAATACAGCTCACTGATCTGTTCAAATCTTGTATTGATGGGAAAACATGTTGGAAGAAGAAGAAATCATAGAATCACGTAATGTTTGGTTAGAAGGGACCTGAAGGATCACCTAGGTGCAACCTCTGTGACAAACTAGTCTTGAACACATCCAATGTTGGGGCATCCACAACCTACCTGGGCAACTTGTTCCAGAGATTTTTCACCCTCAGAATGAAAAACTTCTTCCTTACATTTAATTTAAATCCCCCCTTCCCCAGTTTAAACCCATTACCCCTTGTCCTATCACTCCAAGCCCTTGTAAAAAGTCCCTCCCCAGCTTTCTTGTAGCCCCCTTCAGATACTGGAAGGCTGCAATGAGGTGTCCCCAAAGTCTTCTCTTCTCTGGCCTGAGCAACCTCAGCTCTCTCAGCCTGTCCTCATAGGAGAGGTGCTCCAGCCCTCTAATCATCTTTGTAGCCCTCCTCTGGACCCTCTGAGCAGGTTCACATCCTTCTTCTGGTGATGGTTCCAGAGTTGGATGCAGTACTCCAGGTGGAGTTTCAACAGAGTGGAATAGAGAGGGAGAATCACCTCCCTTGACCTGCTGGCCACACTTGATGCAGCCCAGTATGCAGTTGGCTTTCTGGGTTGCGCTCACACATTGCTGGCTTATGTTGAGCTTTTCATCAGCCAGCACCCCCAAGTCTTTCTCCTTAGGGCTGCTCTCAATCCACTCATTGCCCAGCCTGTGTTTGTGCTTGGGGTTACCCCAACCCAGGTGCAGGACCTTGCATCTGGCCTTGTTGAACTTCATGAGGTTGGCATGGGCCCCCCTCTCCCGCCTGTCCAGGTCCCTCTGGATGGCATCCCTTCCTTCCAGCATGTCGACCACCCCCCACAGCTTGGTGTTGTCTGTAAACTTGCTGAGGCAGCACTCAATTCCACTGTCCATGTTGCTGACAAAGATGTTAAATAGCACCGGTCCTAGTACACATCCCTGCAGAACACCACTTTTCTCTGGTCTGCACTGGGACATGGAACTGTTCACCACAACTCTGAATCCAACCATCCAGCCAATTATTTATTCACGGAATGATCCATCCATCAAATCTGTATCTTTTCAATTTGGAGACCAGGATGCCATGTGGGATAGTATCAAATGCTTTGTACAAGTCCAGGTAGATGATGCTGATTGCTCTTCCCTTATCCACTGATGCTCTCACTCCATCATAAAAGGCCCCCATGTATGTCAGGCACAATTTGCCCCTGGCGAAGCCATGTTGGTTGCCACTTCCACCATGATGGAGACCCACTTAGCAACTTCATCTGATAGTTCCCTCAAGACCTGTGGATGGATTTTGTCAGATCCCATGGACTTGTACACCTCCAGGTTCTTTAGATAGTTTCAGTTGCAGTGAGTGGATCTTCCTTCCCCTGGTCCCTGTCTTTGCCTTCTGCAATTTGGTGTGGCTAGAGCCTTTTCTGGTGAACACTGAGACCAAGGAGTTGAGTACCTCAGCCTTTTCTGTATCCCTTGTGAACTGGTCTCCTGTTTCATTCTGGAGAGTGCCCACATCTTCCCTAGTCTTCCTATCATCACTGATATACATGTAGAAGCTTTTCTTGTTACCTTTGGTGTCCCTGGCCAGATTTAGTTGTATCTGGGCTTTAGTTTTCCTAACCTGATTCCTGGCTGTTCAGACAACTTCTTTGTAAACCTCCCTGGTCACCTGTCCCTGCCTCCACTCTCTACAGACTTCCTTTTTGCATCTAGTTCTGTCCAGCAGCTCCTTGTTCATCCAGGTAGGCCTTCTGGGATTCTTGCTTGTCTTCCTCTTTGTTGGGATATACTGCTCCTGATAAGCAGGAGCTCAAATGAAAGTTAAATAAATGTTACTTACGTAAAAGTTTCATGTATTGTAAGGGAAATCCAGTAATACTTTTTAATTAGGAGGTCTGTTAGGAGAATTAAATTACTGAAAGAAAGTGTTTCTGATGAAATGCATTGCAGTGTTAAAGGAAATCCAAGCAAATGTGTGCATGTGTTACTCCTTAAATGTTTTCCAGGCTTGTTTTTAATGTGACTTTTGTTTCCCACAGTCACTGCTAATATAGAGAAATTTGAAGCCACTTCTTCTGTCTCATGCTGTGTGTTTGAAATCTGCCAGCTGAGGTGTGGCTTATCATATAATTAATGTTGGCATTTGATTTTCACTCTGATAATTATACAACTCACTTTGCTTGACAAGTCCCTCATGTATGTATGTTTGTTTGTTTATTGCAGTCTCACAATGTATAAATGAGATTTCAGCATGACTTGGTCAGTATGCAATGAGTACAAGAGGAGAACCAGTGCTGAATCAGCAAGTTGCTGGTCTAACAGCTGCATTTATGGCACTGCAGAAAATAGTGAAATCAGTAAGAACAATAGAGTCTGTTTGAATGTTTGAGCCTTGGAAGCAGGTTAAACCACTGTTTAATTTTTTTGTACAGCTGAGGTTTTGCGTGGGCATGTTTTCTTCTGTGTGCTACAGAACATAATTCATTGTGTGACTAACATCATAATGCTGTTTGAATATATTATGAAAAGACAACCTGTTGTTCTGTCATACGTATTTTTGTATGACTTCCAAAGGCAACATTGCTGTAACTGTCTTGCGTTGCTGTGCATAGAATAATCCAGAAGGGAGTTGGGAAACTAGTCTGAATTTGGTTTTGTTTCTTTTGAAAGGAGTTGAAGTCTGATACAATTTCATTCTTTAAAGTGAGATTATTGAACAGTTATTTAAAATGGGGCAGGCACTCGACCTTTTCATGGTTGTAGAGGGGAAATGCTTCTGTTGTAGGCAATAAGATATCCTCTGTTCTTCATGACTACTGCTTGAATAAATTGCATTTTGGTAGATTTCACATGGTAATAGTATAATATGTTTGGTACAATATAAACTTATGCAAATAATATGGCTAAATTCTCAGAAATTGCTTATGTATGCTTATGGTTTTTGTACCTCTAGATATAAATATGAGCTACAAAATTTATGAAACTTGGCTGTGTTGCATTAAGTGGCAGTAATTGTCCCCCCTCTTCCAAAAAAAACCCCAACTGTTTTTGGTCAGATTAGTGCATGGGTAGAGTGTATTTTGTATGGATTCCTTTTATCAATAGAATGAAATACTGCCAAGTTTACACAAGCTTTCTTGAGAAACAATCATTAAGCGCAAGTGAACGATGGTGCCTCAGCTCCAAGTGCTGGACATGGGGTCAGGGCACATGGAGTGAGGTATGGGGTGAGCAGCTGCCCTGAGACTTCTGTTCTCTGTGGCTGGCTATTTAGCATGTGCCCACCCCTCAGCATCCTCCCTCCTGGCCTCTGCTTCTGGAGGGATTTGTCTGCCTTGGTATCTGATCAAAGCCATGGCACAGCTGTGAGGAGGACTGTACAGTGGAAGAGGATGCATCTCAATGTGATGCAAAACTGAGGATCTTGTCCCCTGTGACCAGTTATCCCATTTATCTCTACAACAGGCTGGCACTTTAAAGAATAGACCACAGAATAATTTGCCACAGAGCTGCAGTTTGGTTGTTCTCAAACTGTTTGTGACTTTGCTCAGTAGCATTAGCTGGAAAAAGAAATATAGCTCCAAGACTAGATTCATGCAATGCAGAGAGGAGGAGCAGGAGGAAGCAGTGCTGTTCCCTCTCTTATCCGAGAGCTCTGCAGTTGCAGCATTCACCTAGCATGTAGCATGTGTGAATGAAATTCTGTTAATCCTGGAGAGGTGGATTTGAACCCTATATCCTACTCTTGAGAGTTTTCTAACTGCCAAGGTACTATTAGGCTTTGGGGGATAAGCTGTTTTACACTTTTTGTTTAAAATGTAGGTACCCTGATTTTGGGTGAGGATATATAGCAAGAGGTTGTGGATTCTGTCTTGCTAAGTCTCTGGAGACAGAGTATAGGCAGTTAATGTTAAGTGCTTTCATATAAAGTTTTCCATGTACAGTGAAAGAGCTAAAGGCTTTTTTCATCTGTTCAACAATCTAGACTCTTGATACTCCAGCAGCTTGTTTGGCTTGTGTCAAACAGCCATGTAGACTTCACAACAAACGGTCATATTTTCAAGAATTTTTGAAAAGCAGCGCCTGTGTGTTGGAATGGAAGATAAAGGTGCCTGTGGGAAATCTGACTGCATATGATCAAGCACAGCCCTTGGTTACACATTGTCTGTCTTCTACAGCTGAGTTACCAAACTGGGAACTGGAGTGCTGGATCCTGCTCCTACTTCTTCCATCTCCACACTTCCTTATCTGAGGCATAGATATTGTATTGGTGATAACGATTTGACTCAGATGGTAGAGGATCCAACAATGAGAGATGTGCAGCTAGACCTTGTGTAATGAACAAAGAAGGTCTGGTTGGCAATGTAAATGTTCGGGGCAGCCTTGGCTGTAGTGATCATGATGTGGTCAAGTTCAGGATCAGGTGAGAAAAAAGCAGGCCAATAAGTAGGTTTGCAACCCTGGACTTAGGAGGGCCAACTTCTTCCTCTTCAAGGACCTACTTGGAGGAATCCCATGGGCTAGGATGTTAGAAGGCGGAGGAGCCAAAGAGAGCTGATTAGTATTCAAGAATCTCTTCTTCCAAGCTCATGACCTTTTTTACTCCTTTGAGTTAAAAATCAAGTAGAGGAGGCAGGAGACCTGCATGCATGAGCAGGGAGCTGCTGGAAAAACTCATATGGAAGAAAGTTTATAGTATGTGGAGGGAGGGACTGGTCACTTGGGAGAATTATAGGAACGTAGTCAGGATATGTAGGGAGGCAACAAGGAAGGCCAAAGCCCTCTTGAAATTAATTCTGGCAAAGGAAGTAAAAGAGAACAAGGGCTTTTTCAAGTACATAAGTAGCAAAAGGAAGACCAGGGAAAATGTGGGCCCACTGCTGAATGAGGTGGGAGCCCTAGTGACAGAAGATGCAAAGAAGGCAGAGTTACTAAATACCTTCTTTGCTTCAATCTACCACTAAGACCACCCCTAAGAACTCCCAGTCCCTGGTGGCAAGAGAGATAGTCTGCAGGAAAGAGGATTCTCCACTGGTCAGTGAGAATTGAGTTAGAGATCATTTAGGC
>VYZX01027713.1:15003-30350 GCA_013401335.1 Brachypteracias leptosomus | reverse complement strand
ACTAGTCCCTGTTGGTTTGGTTCTGTGATATACCAGAGGCCATCTCAGCACATGAGCCCTGTGAGATACCTCTGCCAAAATGTCATGAGATGGCCAGGGTCCTGATCTGTTACCAACTAAACAACAAACAAACAAATTTTGTATTTGCAAATATAAGTTAAGTTTTCAGTTAATTTCAATCACACTTCTTGCAAATAAAGTGACAGGGGGGAAATATTATTCCATTTCAGCCTTATATTTATTGTAACATCTTTTATAAAATTCATCCACAAATAAATTATAAACATCAGTGCTTTGGAACATAATTAAATGCAGGAATTTTCCACTTTATCTGGAATATGTATACTTTTTTTCAGCCATTCTCTGGCTAAAAATTCTAATGTTCTCTCCAGTGTTTGCTTTTTCATAATGATTTTGCCATTGTTAAGTCTCCTCCCGTTTACTGGAAATAACATTTCATTTTTCCCTCTCTTCAAACATCCTAGTCTGCAGATGAGCAGGATACAGAAAACGGCACACCTACTTACTGAATCTAAACATGCCTGAGTTATCATGACATCTTCAAAGTACTCCTCTTCCTTCCACTCTGCCCCCCACCCTTGTTGCCACATACATATTACAATTGCTTTTGATGTCAATGTGTCTGGATTCCTGGTTCTAGTGTCAACTATCATCTAGGATACTTAAAAGAAAAATTGAAAGAGGAAGAACAAGTCAGACTAGGCCTGTGTTTTGTTGTAGAAAGCCTTGAGAACATGAATCATTTTAGACATGGGAATAATTGGATTAAAATCAGGAGGGTTTAAACCATTTGTCTTAAGAAGCTGTGAAAATACCTTATAAAACAAAGTACTAAGAGCCAAATCTAGGTCCATGGGTTTGTATACATAGTATAACTTCATATTTTGAGCTTAAGCTATGCCAGAAATTAGAAACAAAATAGATACAGAAATGGGTACACTAGTCAGGTATCAACCATGTTAAAGCCCAAGTGCTTGCTTTCGGTTGCCTAAATGCAGGTGACTAGAATAATTTGAGATGTCCTACACTCTGTCTGCTCTCTCCAGTGTGTCTTTCTGTGTGTTACAGTTGATGTGCTTAGTGTGATGCGTAGTGAGAAACTTCCCTGATGTTTCTGGGGCATCTCCCACAAACCTCCCTCCCATCATTTATGGATCAACTTAATAAGTCTACATTTGTATTGACATGTTGAATACAGCCCCACATCTCTATCTGGTGAAACCCCTGTGACAGTCTGCTTATAAGCACATACAAGATTGCTAACATTTTGGCACAGCTGAGCAGCTTAGCACATGTTTCATGTTTATACAAAAGTAGGATTTTTAATTATGCTTGTTTTCCAAGAATCCCAGTCTGGCAGGTAGACTCTGTGCACACATATCACACTTCTAAGGTATAAACTCCATGAAGAATAACAAAAGTCTTGATCATCTTCCTCCAAAAATTCAAATCCAGCATATTCGCTATGCAGAAAAAAGGTCTTTACTATTCAAAAAAGGTTATTCACTGACTTGTTCCCTTCCAGCCCTTTATAGAGTAACTCAACAGATCTAGTACCTTCTACAAAGGGGGGAAGGGCAGGAGGGTGACTGTTTTCAAATGTCAGTTTGCCTTTTCTCACCTCTAAAAAGTGTACCAGACATCAGGCTTCAGGCTGCTGGAGTCAAGAAGCAAAGATTATTCATCCCTGCTGTTCATCTGTGCCATTATTTAAAAATTAAAAATGCAGCCAAGATTGATTAGTCTGGAGAACAAGCAGAAAACTGATTACTCTTCCCCAGCAATTAGGGCACTCATTTACAAATGTGAGATTCTCATTCCTACTCCAAAGTCTTCATTTGACATGAAGCAGACACCAGCTAGCATGAGCACTGAGTGTATTCATTATTTCCTTTCCTTGCTAAAGTATTCAAAGCCCTGAATGTAAAGAAAAAAACTCTAATGAAATCTCTTCCTTTTCACCAGAAAGAAAGAGAATGCCTCATCAACGCATACAATAGTCATCACAAAAAAGCTGGATTTGCTTTCTGTGACTAAGTAGCATCTATTGAAGCCTTTATTTAGAACAAGGAGGGTAAGGTCACTGCAAGTCAGTTGTCAGAAGTATTTGACTCAAAAATCAAATTAGTTTGGATTGCTACTTGTATTTCTTGTTATGTATGAAAAAGGGCAGAAATCCACTAAGCTGCATCTTGTGAGGCAGGCTAGGACTTAGTTCTCAATTCAGACACTTAGTGTGGCATAGATAGCAAAGACACATCACAGATGTGTCACAGATGGAACAGATATCTATAAATCTAAGAATGTTGATAGGCAAAGTCTTATACTTTTCCTCAAACAAACTGTAAATAAGACTGTGCCTACCTGAGTGTCACGTGAAAGATTGCCTTGCAACTCCGGGATTTCTGTCATTGTGTTCATGTGTATTTCTTCTTCTGCACTTAGAAGACTTTCTAAAATCTCTCTTGGGGTCGTAATGTCTTAGACTTCTACAAAAATACTCAAATTCAATTTAATTTGCAACACCATGTATTCTCTTTTTACTACTCTAAACTAAAATAAACAATAAATTATGACTTAATTTTCAAACCTAAAATTGCACACGTGGGTTCTTCGTCTTTGATTAATGTTTTCAATTTTGACAAGAACTGTGGAGAGCATTGTGCCTTCTTGGCATACAGATTCTTTGGGTTCTTTTAAATAGAATAAGTAACTTCATTTGACAATATGATATAATGGATATTTTCAGTCCGAAATCCTAAATGTAGTCAATGTAATTATTGTGTGCACATCTCTTCAGAACACCATATAAAACCTTTGGGAAAACCATGCCCCTGCCACCAAGGGAAACTACACTCTTATCACCACATTGGTAAAGCCAGCAATGCCCTCTCTATACTGGCATCTGGTCTCTCAGTAAGGTCACAGAGCACCCCACAGGCAAGCAACCAGCGTTCCTGCTCCAAAGCAGAGGATCATTGCTTCCCAGGCTATATATCACCCACTGCTTTCTCCTGGTCCAGGCAGCCAACAGAGAAGAACGCTGTTTTTACTGTTCCTCAGAATTCCTGAAAATACACATAGTTGTCACTGGCCATGTTGCTTCTGCATTGGTTTCATTTCCTATCTGGAAACTTAATTATGGGAGATTTAAGAAAATTGTGAATATTAATCCAACAGACTATAACATAACCAGATAAGAGTGTGCCTTCTGTTCTCCATGCTGAAGCTGGACTGCTGTGCAGAAAGGATCACAAAAGTCATGCAGCCATAGACAGTACAGGAAAGAAAACACTTTATTCAGTAGATCAGAGACACAAGGGCTCCTCAGAGGAGTTTGCATTTTGGTGCATGTATCAAGCACTACTGTAGCCCCAAAGTTTATTAATAAAAAGTAGTTGAGCAGCCCTGGAAGAACAGAGCTGAAGCCAGGATGCCCTCCTTCCACAAATTTCTCATCTCACGAGGATTCAGAATCAGGAACCTGGTTGATACCGCAGAAGACAGGTTGTCTTTCATCACAGAATCNAAAGCTTTTCGCTTTCAGTTAGTTTACACGACAGTGAGGAGACATTTATCAGCTCAACTCCTTAGCATGCACAACAATTATTAAGCCACTCTAGTGTAACAAAGTATCATTGTGTCTATCAAATTTCTCTAGCCCCCCCTCTCAAGCTCTTTATAAAAAGGACTTGAAAACCAAAGCTCTCATCTCCTAGCTATTTCATGAGAGCCATGTCCTGCCTCCAGCCACATGAAGAACCTAACTCTATGTTGTCCATATGCTCAGTGGTGCATAATCACTTATCACCTCCAACTGTGTTTCTCTTCATTTTGTGCGGGTATCTAAGGACCTTCCAGGTACATAGGTGCTTACAGTCCACAGGAGTCACTTAGGTGCCACAACTGGTAAGCTTAATACAGCCCTACATGTTTTCATTGGCCTGTAAATTGTCCAAAGAATACTTCCATAGAAGGTGGACATTCCTTGACAGTATCAGATGGCAAAAAGAACCTTATAAAATAAATTGCCAAGAGTATCTAGTAAAAACATCATGTCTTAAACACTGTCTTACTTTATTGGAATGTAACAAAAATTAGAAGACATGAAGACAACTAGCAATTATCTTAATAATTTTGTTTATTGCTTACTGAGGTACTTTAGTCATCCTGAATAAGAATGAATAACCAGTTTGGCAAGTCTCTCTGAAGAATGGGTACTTAACATTTAACAGAAGCATTATTAGTTTGCCCTTTAATCCCCCCTGTACTTCAAACCTGACAGCAGTTCAGCATTCAGGCTCCTCTGCACTCAATCTAAATCCCATTAAAGTCAATGCAAGTCTCTCCCATTTTAATGGGATTTAAATCAAGCCTTTAATCCTCAGTGTCTGTGTCACTGAGAGAGAAAATTATGAATGTGGGTTTGTGATGTAGATACTGTTGCAATGGGAGGTGAATGGTAGCAATCAGAGCAAGTTACTAGGAAAAAGTATATCCTTGTGTATCTTCCTTATTGATGAGAGCATAAGATCTCATGTCCTTTTAGAAAAGCTAAACAAAGTAAATATTTAAGATGTAAAATCTTGAAGTCCTTCACTCTGCCAAATCTACGCTTCTGAAGGGATTCATCTGCCTTAGTGAACTTGCCTAAAGAGTGGAGCTAATCTTTCAGGTTGCCTTCACTGTAAAAGGAAGAGTCACCTCCAGAGGGCAACTCATCAGATCTACTTCAGATGAGTATTTTCAGTTGAGATTAACAGCCTTCTTCTGATGTTTATTTCTCACCATTGATCATACTGGGAAGCTTGAATGGATAACTCAGACTTAGATATCTATTTTTTAGCCATTTATAAATAAGGCAGATATAACTCACCCCTTAATGGATTTTTTAAAAACTGTAAAAGGTACCCTTTAAGCCTGGAAAGTAGGTAGTTCATACCTACTGTGCTGTTGCTAGTTCCATTTCTAAGGCTAGGTGCAAGAAGCATAACATGCTGGTTTGAATCCCATAATAAGATAATTTTTTTTTCCCACCAGAATACATATTTTAGGCTGCTTATATACATCTTTTGAATTATGGAGATACCATCACATCCTTTCTTAGGTTATTGCTATAATTAATCATGCTTACTATTAAACATATTATCCCAGATCTGGTAGAACTTCATAATTTCTTTAGTGTTTGATGCAAAGCCTCTCTAATTTTGTAGTTCACATTCCATAGGTTTAAGACTAGCATTAGCCCTTTTAATCATAGCAGTATGTGAGGAGCTCATAGATAATTTGGTGTTCACTGAAACTCTTTAGTGCTTTCAGGCACGTTGCTTTTCAAGTCACATATCCTCGAATAGTAGTAAAGTATTCATTTTTCCTACAGTGAATCCTTTATAATTATCTGTATTATAAACTGGTTTCTCTCCGCTAAAGAGGTTCTGTGAATTTGACTGCTGGCAGAGCTATTTTAGCAAAACAAGATACTAAAGGAGTTTTTCCAGCAGTGTGTCTACCACACCTACTTTAATGGCTTTAGCTAAGCCAAAATTAGAGCTGCATTTTGTGTGGACAGATATATGAGTTTAGGGTGTGTGGTTTTTTTTTCCTCAGCTCTGCTGAGACATCATACTGACAGAAAAATTTTCTATTATAGACCAGATCCATACTTAAAATTTTGTTCAGAGAGACTAACAGAGTTATGATAAAGCAAAAAACCAACCAAACAAAAAGAAATCTTAATATACACATAGCTTTCAGCAAGAAGTATTTTGGGGGGTACAACTTGGCCAAAAATCAGCCCTTTGTTGCTATCACAGCACTGAAAAAAAGTGTGTAACACCTGTTTTAATCCAGCTTGTAATATGAGCTTCATGGATGATCTTTCCTCCTCACTATTTAGCTGTTGATTATCTATTAATTGTCCATGTTATTGCCAAAACATGATTACTATAAAAATTTACTGTTATAAGAGTTCGATTTTGGACTATGGGATGAGGTTTCTTTGTCAGATATGACCGTGGTTCTTTATCAAACCATGAACTCTTTTGTTCTTTTTCCACCTCGCATTTGCAAGAAAAACAAACAAACAGTTACAATTGCAGAGAGTGAGGTCAGGGGTTTTTTGTGGATTTTTCTGAAAGTATCAGATATGTGCCTAGGACTAAGCTACCACTTGCAAACTATACACTGGAATACATGTCAAAACACAGGAGATGACATAAGCCTTTAAGTCACATAGAAAATGTGTAGCTATGTCTGAGCAAGAGTATTCTTCAAGCCACTAAGTTTTACATATAGCACATATATTAATGGGTATGGTTGGAGCTAAGGAAAGAGCTACGGTGACATGGAAACCTAAGGATTTTGAAAAAGTGAACAGCTGTACTAGCATGAAAAAGACTTCTATGTAACTGAAAAAAAGAGTTGTATGAAGTTGAAAGAGATATAAGATCTTTCTAGTAAAGTTAAGCTACACTTGGAAAAAAGAAAAAGGAAAGGAAAAAGAAAAAAGAAAAAGGAAAGGAAAAAGAAAAAGAGAAAGAAAAAGGAAAGGAAAAAGAAAAAGAGAAAGAAAAAGAAAAGGATAAGGAAAAAGAGAAAGAAAAAGAAAAAGGAAAAAAGAAAAAATATAAGAAACAAGCAGAAAGAGTGAAGCAAATAAAATTCAGAATCAGAAGTCAATTTTTAATTTTTGTGGGACCACTCGAGTGCTTACAGCTTCCAGCTACCCAACTGCAGATGTAGCACAGCACTAGGTTGCTTGTGCCTTGTCATTACAAAGCTTCCTTTTGTCTGATGGCTGCAAATGTTTGACAGTCATTAGAAAGTCATCCAAGGAAATACTTCCTTTCCTTGTACAAGATCCTTGTCGTGGATTTTTAACACTGAGCTTTCTCAGTAATTCAGCTATCATTAGCAAAAGAATAGTTTCTTACAGCCTGCCTCTGCCCTTAAGGGTCTTTTATAAAGAGGACAGAAGCTCTTTGTTGTCACTCCTTCACACGTTATTAACAGAGATTTAACAGAAAGAAGAGGGGTTTGTTACATGACCGCTGCAATTTGTCTTTTTTTTTTTCCAATTCATTCAGATCTTCATCATGTCCAACCAGAAGATGGATTAACCCAGATTCAGGGTGACTGTTTCCATACTAAATAGAAAATGAATTTGAAAAAGGCAGACAGAATAATCTCTCCCTGCAAAGAACAAAACCAGCTAACGAGACAGTGAATACTCCTGCATGCTAAACAACATTGTTATAAATCAAACTACTGTTCAACAAAAGAGAATAAACCTCAACAAAAGAGAGTAATACGCAGATATATTATCCTGATAATTTCATATGATCATTGTTTTGCCTCGTTGATGTTTTTACTTTTTGTCTCTGCTGCCTAAGTCTTCCCATGCTACCTGTGCACATCCATTGCTGAGCCCCCCTAATTGTCCTGCACAAAGCAGTAACTTACAGTGATTGCTTCTAATCCTATTGCATTGGGGGTCTGCAATCTGGTATCTGTGGTGAGGCTGTCAACTGGTGTAAAATAGGATTGCTCTACTGGTGATAGCAAAGCCAGGCTGACTCAACACTAGCTGAGCCTCAGCTTCCTCAGTTTTGCCTTTGGCAGGGTCCAGGCACCCACAATGACTTGCCATTTTTTACAATTCTATCAATATTTTTGATTAATTTGGGACCACGCCCAGTATGAATCACAGGCAAAACTATCCAGCACTGTTGCTCAGGGCAGGAAGCTGCACATCTTTCCGTTAAGGTCCAATGAGTCACTCAGCTTTCTGTGAAAATTTCTGTTGGTTCAAAATTTCATAAGGGGATGTTGAAAACCAAAGAGACACATATGTAAAAAAGGGAGTCTGCAACATGGGAGTCATGCTGATGTGCTGAAAACCTCTGTCACTTCTTGAAAGTCAAGAGCTCTCAGCCAAAGAAATTTTGAGACTGTCTGAAAGCTGAGGCTTAGAGTTAACACTGCTTAAGCACAACTTTTCCAGGCAATGGTATCTAACCTAACCTAATGGTATTGACCACCTGAGGAACCTGAACATAAAAAAGTCCATGGGATCTGATGAGGTGCATCCCAGAGTACTGAAGGAATTGGCTGATGCAGTTGCTGAGCCACTCTCCATAATATTTGAGAAGTCCTGGCAGTCAGGTGAAGTCCCTAGCGACTGGAAAAAGGGTAACATCGTGCCCATCTTTAAAAAGGGTAAAAAAGAAGACCCTGGGAACTACTGCCCTGTAAGCCCCACCTCTGTGCCTGGGAAGATCATGGAACAGATCCTCCTGGAGAATATGCTAAGGCACATGGAGGACAGGGAGGTAATCCTAGGTAGTCAGCATGGCTTTACTAGGGGCAAGTCCTGCCTGACCAACCAAGTGGTCTTCTACAATGAAGTGACTGCATCAGTTGACAAGGGAAGACCTAGGGATGTCTATCTGGATTTCTGCAAGACCTTTGATATGGNGGGGGGACCTCATAGTGACCTTCCAGTACCTGAAGGGGGCCTACAGGAAGGCAGGGGAAGGTCTATTCAAAAGGGTTTGTAATGATAGGACAAGGAGTAATGTTTTTAAGCTAAGAAAGGATAGATTTAGAATGGATAGTAGAAAAAAATTATTTAATATAAGGGTGATAGATCAGTGGAATGAGTTGCGCAGAGAGGTGGTGGGGGCCCCATCCCTGGAGTCATTCAAGGTCAGGCTTGATGAGGCTTTGAGCAGCCTGACCTAGGTAGAGATGTCCTTACTTGTGCAGGGAAGTTGGATGAGATGACCTCTAGAGGTCCCTTCCAGCCTAAAACATTCTATGATTCTATGATTCTATGATTTTATCTTTTTCTTAAGAGTGCTGGTTACATGTTCCATTTCATTTGGTAACAAAATGAATTCCTGAAAAGTCCCATCCAGGTTGGAAGGGACCTCTGCAGATCACCTAGTCCAACCCCTCTGCCAAAACAGGTTCACCTAGACACAGGAACATGTCCAGACAGGTCTTGAAAGCCTTCAGAGAAGGAGACCCTACAACCTCCCTGGGCAGCCTCTTCCAGTGCTCTGTCACCCTCACAGTAAAGAAATTTCTCCTTATGTTGAGATGGAACTTCCTACGTTCTAGTTTGTACCTGTTTCTCCTTGTCCTGTCACTGGACAGCACTGAAAAGAGACTGGCCCCATCTTCCTGATACTCATCCTTCAGATATTTATAAACACTGATAAGATCCCCTCTCAGCCTACTCTTCTCCAGGCTAAACAGCTCCAGGGGTCTCAGCCTTTCCTTGGCACAGAGATGCTCCAGTCGCCTCAGCATCTTAAGAGCCCTCCATTGGACTCTCTCCAGTATTTCCCTGTCTCTCTTGAACTGGGGAGCCCAGAACTAGACACTGTAGTCCAGATGTGGCCTTATCAGGGCAGAATAGAGAGAGAAGAGAACCTCTCTCAACCTGCTAGTCACACCCTTCTTAATGCAATCCAGGATACCATTAGCCATGTGGGAACATCGCTTGCTCCCACTCCCAGTTGTAGTTCTCTGCCCTATGTTGTGCTCAGAAAACATCACAGGGATGTGCCAGGTCCCTAGAATGTTCTAGGTAAAAAAAAAAAAAAAGCCTTAAAGTCTTACCCCCACCAAACATAGCTATTACGGCTTTGGAAAAAGTTAATGTTGGAAAGCAAGCAGCTGTGGGTGGACAGGAACTTTTCAAGACAATTTCAGCACTGAAAAAAAGATATCTGTAATGCATAACTACAATTTTTTAAAAAAGCATATGGATATTCAAGAAGCATTTAAATCTTCTATTTCAAGAACAGTGCAGGTCTACTGGTCTAGTTCACATGGAACAAGTAGTTAGGGGACACTCTCTCCCTACAGGTAAAGTTCTTCCAGATATCTGATAAGTTTGAGCAACCTCTTCTATTCAAGGAGTGTAACAGTCTCAGAGCCAACACAAGTTGGGTCACACGTGTGCAGTTCAAGATGTTTGTAAACAGCGGGGCAAAGGGAGCCAACAGTGTGGTGGTGAACCTTGTGGGTGATATGAAGTCATTCAAGTTAATGTAAGCAAAGGCGAAGTACAGAGAACCACAGAAGTATCTTAAGCAACTGAGCAGTAAAACAGCAGGTGGAATTCAATGCAGATAAATGCAAAGTCACAGGGGAAACTATTTGGAAAACCAGACCTAGTATCACATGTAAAAAGGTAATTACACATGAAACGAGCTGATATATTCTGGGGAAAGATTCTCTTAGGCAAGATAGAACTGTGAAAGCATCAACTCAGTGTTAAAAAAACATGTAGAATATTAGGAAATATTAGGAAAGGAATATCAAATAGGACAGAAAAAATCTTTATGTCATTGTTTAAATCCATTGTTCACCCACAACTTGAATAAATACTGTGTACAGTTTTGAAGCCTTCATCATAAAAAGGATTTTAGGAACTGGCAACAACTCACCTTTTCTTTTCCCTTCCCTCCATGTCCTCATGCAGACACTGTTAGGGCAAAGTACTGTGCTAGAGAGATTCTTTGAACTATTCCTATGCTCTTACATGTATGTTAAGATTATTTTATGACTGAAGGCTACTGCTAACAGTTCTGAGAAGTGAATGTTGGCAGCCAGTTCCAGCTGAAAAATGTAATTTGGCAATGGTTTACCTGTTGTATACTTAACATTGTACTTACATGGGAGGATAGAGGGGATGAAGACTCGACGAAGAAAAGAGTGTATTGAAAAACTGTATATATGAGACCACCTCAAATACAAATAGCAATCAGTCTGAAGAACTTGCTGTCTCACCTATACAGATATAAAGTTGAATGCTTTTGCAAATGGAAGTAATTCTATATAATGCAATAACTTCTCAGTTCTGTGATCAGGGTTAAAATATGGCTCAAATATAGCTTGAGGGTCTGTGACCAAGCCGTGGCAGGTACAGACACAGATTACAATTGTGTAAAGCAGTGCTTTAGCGGGGTTATAAAATATCTTAAGGCTTGTAGACAGACAGGGCTTTTGACACCATTCTCCCATGTCCAGTTCAAGCCCACCCCAGCTTTCCCACAGCTGCACAAAATGCCAGCAGTGCAACATCAATGCTGGAGAGCTCGCAAGCAAATTTATTTGAATACTCAACTATTAACAGTTGCAAATCCCACAAGAAGCTGATTTCCTTTTTGTATCAGCAATGTTTACTACGTGGGAAAGTACAAACAATTTGAATGATGTATTTCTGCTGCTGAAAATAAAATGTCATTTTCAGATCTCTGCAAATATCACAGACTCCGGTAACATCAACAGTGCCCTATTGTTGGTTACAGTTGCAAGTAACACACAACCCATTCACTTGACTGCTCACACTCTAAGGGATGTATTCTCTTCCTCGTTCTTCTTCCCCTCCACTCAGCAACTAAAATGACAAAAGGAGGCCAGCTGAATGCTACGGGCATTTTTATGGGGTATAAAGCTAATGCCTTCACATGGTCTTGGGAAAGAGTAGTGCAGACACACTCAGCTGCTTCAGAGCAATTGAGCAATATGGAGATACAAGTTGGACTAAGATCAGCATCAATTCACATCAACTGTGTCTACACTTTTTCCTGACCACAAAAACAAATGGAACTAGATCTAGAAGATCTAGATATTGATGACAACCTTTTTCTCAAATACTTTACTTGGAGGAGTCATAAGCACTTTGAATAGCTGCTCAAGCTGAATACTGATATTTTGGGTGTCAGCTGGGAAAAAGCAGGTTCAAAGTTAAGCAGGACCCTGATCAAAGCAGTAGTGAGTTCTGGTGGAAGAAGGTCTAACTGATGCTCAGCAACAGGAAGAACAGTTTTTCTAAAATAGGACCTGTGTAAGGTATTTATTTCAGAAACCAGGAATGTACGCAATATAGTCACTGTGGCAGTAACCATAAAATACCCTTAGGTATATATTTAAAAAATGGCCTACTGTTAATGAAAAGCAACATTCATAGTGCAATAGATGTCAAAAATAAAACATCTTATCCAGAATAAAGGTAGAAGAGATAAGGACAGTTACCTCTGTAACATCATTCACTGTGCAGGGATCTTAGACAATGTGAGACCCTGAGCAACGAGCATGTAGCTAATGAGAAAGCCACAGCATTGGTTCATCCCTGTACTGGTGTCTAACTCAGGATTGTATAGTGAAGGGAGAGGAAGCTTCCCGATGCACAAGAAGCTGGCAGTAGTGCCAGGAACAGAGGACCCCAAACCTTGCGGCCTCTTCAGCCTCAAAGAGTCTTTAGGCAGCGCCATCATCTTCTTCACGTGTTTTCAAGTGAGATTAGTGCTCTCCATGTGTGTTAACCAGTCCGATCACTGTAAATCAGCCCTGATTAGAAGAAATTTCTGGAATTCAGGTTTTCACAGGTCTAGAGTCAGAAACTTCTGAGGATAGGTGGCATTCTATGTTGTCAGTGCTCAGAGAATTCTGCACAGTAAATCTAATAGAATTAGAAGTTTTCAAGGACTGTCAGCTATGCATTGTAGACATTCTTAATTTTTCTTTGAATTTTGGCATCAAAACTCAACCTAAATCCAGTTGAATACATCCCAAATCCCAGTGTGAACTTTCTAATTTAACACTGAGGGGGCCTTTCTGTACCTGAGCTTAATCCCAAGTTATACCCATTCTCAATGCATTAAGAAAAATTGAACAAATGCATTGTTATTGTAAAGAAAGTGGCACATGTAAGAACCTCAGGCATGCTCTGCTGGTGCTTTTCTCTCTTCCAAGGTAACAGCATTTAGAGAAATCCTCCCTTAAATTATGTGATTTGACTAGATGCTTGAATCTATGTGAAATAAATCCAGAACATATGGAACAAAAGGCTGTTCACAGTGAACAATATCCAGCTGAGACTCCATTTAAATATCTCAGTGAAGTCAACTGGACAATCATAAGGTGAAGTGCTATTCATATACAATATGTATGTAGGAAGCAGAAACATTCTTTCTATAGAAGAAATATCTCATTAAAAATCCTTCTGCATTTCTTCTGAAAGTAGGAGCAGATCATTACACCAGACGGAATATTCCAGTCTGAACTTAGAAGGGAAAGCAGGAAAAAAAAGGAAAAACAACAGCAATGACCTCCCTCTTATACTTTAGGAAATGCTTGTTTGGAAGACTTGCATGAGAACATAGAGACCTAACGTTTTTGGTTTCTTATCAGGCTGGACCAAGCTCAAACCAAAGACCTTGAGGTTAAAAGCCCTACATCTCTTCTCTATGTTCCTAAACAATCCAACCCTTCCTACTAATAAAATTTCTTATTCAGAAGTCCACACCACTTAATTACATATAGCTTGTAAAAACAAGTAAGTCTAGGCAACAACTGACAGTCAGACCATCAAGTCTGTATTCTCCCAAACAGAGGACATGAAGAAAAAGAGTTTGATGCTTAGTTGCTCTAAAGTGTGAGGTAGTGAAGTGATATCTGTCAAGAGCAGATAAGGGTCTAGCATTTGGTGCTTAATAGTTTGCAATTTTAAGGACAGATCATTTATTAGGTATATATATGAGACATTTTCCAGAGAGAGACATTGAATGAGTGATGAACCTCTTAAATCACCTCATCATTTAATTTTTTAGTATTTCAGTTTTCACCCTGGGAGATGGAAATGAAACTCATCTTCTCATAGAAACATTGAAAATTTCATCAGTCTCAAACACATTTTTTGGTAGGTGTGTTTCCTACAGTGCTATTCAATTTTTTGTGAATAATACTTTTATTGTTTGTGTATACTTTTTCCTTCCTATAGTTAGTACTGACGTTTGTCTGATGCATGAAACATTAAATTCTGAGGTGGAGAAGTTACTTACCTGTTAGTAGGGTTCACCAAGATGTGTTGGTCAAAAGCCTCTTCACTCTGGGCACACTAACCCTTCAAATCCTTGAGCTCAAACAATTTTTCTCTCCAGCAGTCCTAGCACCATGTGTATGTCTTCTCTTGTGTCCCATGTAGACAGGGTAAAAAGATGGGCATTTTCTGCTCCCCCATTTTCTTGCAACCACAGGATCCCAGAGTAGAGGGGACTCCAAGGAAGAAGACAAAAGGAAACAGTTATAAAATGTGAATGATTACAGTATAAGAGCTCTATTCCCAAGTAAATCCTATCTCTGGGTATTTATTCTTTCCACTTTGGGTGACTCTAGTGCCTATATGTATGTCTGAGGTCTGTGTGAGCAGGGAATTGCTTTGCCAAGAAAAAATGTGACTTTCTATGTGTGTATGTGGGTGCAAGAGCAGAGTTAGGCCAAAATCCATCCTGGAAGGTATAGTGGGCATAACTGGCAAGGTTTGGGTAGCAGGGGGCTGACTACAGGAGTGACTTGTGTGGAAGGAGGCCATGAACCACCCTGTACAATCACAGCCAGTTCCAGCCAGTTCAACAACCAACTCAACCTGTGCCAAAATCTCAGCTGGTCAGATGAGCACATGGTGCCTTTGCTCAGATATATGTAAGAAAGGGCAGTAGCTGCTGGGAGCCCAAAGGGAGGCATGTGACAAGTCACAGGAGGGGACATGAAAGGATACAGAAGGCACACAGAAGTGAACACTTGGGGATCATGGATGGAGATGTACTCTTGAAGGAGGCACTACTTGCCAGGGGACTGCATCCCATGGAGCAGGTAGACCCCTGAAGAGATTGCAACCTGTGGAGGATCCCACAACAGAGCAGAGGAATAAGAGCAAGAACCAGGAGCAACAGATAGAAACCACTATGCAATGATCCCAACCTCCTGGGCCACCCATTGCCTCACTGAAGGGATTAAGCTGCCTTGGTTGCAGCGACCATGAGATGGTGGAGTTCAGGATCTCGTGTGGCAGGAACAGAATATCTAGCAGAATCAAAACCCTGGATTTCAGTAGGGCCAACTTTGGCCTTTTCAAGCAATTGCTAGAGGAAATCCCATGGGACAGGATACTAGAAGGTAAAGGGGCCCAAGATAGTTGGTTAGAATTCAAGGACCACTTCTTCCAAGCACAAGATCAGAGCATCCCATCATGTAGGAAGTCAAGAAAAGGAGACAAAAGACCTGCATGGTTAAACAGGGAACTGCTGGGCAAACTCAAGAGGAAGAAGAAGGTCTATAAATCATGGAAGGAGGGGATGGCCACTTGGGATGATTATAAGACTAGTCAGAGGATGTAGGGCTGCAACTAGGAAAGCCAAGGCTTCCTTGGAATTCAACCTTGCAAGAGAGGTCAAGGACAACAGAAAGGGCTTCTTCAAATACACTGCAGATAAAACTAACACTAGAGGCAATGTAGGCCCACTGTTGAA
>VYZX01027710.1:19342-33988 GCA_013401335.1 Brachypteracias leptosomus | reverse complement strand
GGGCTGTGGGAGGGGGGCCTGTGGGATTGGGGGAGCACTTGGGGGGCCTTAGAGTCGGGGTGTTGGGGTGGTGTTGGGATCTGGGGGGTTTCAGGGGGCGCTGGGGTGCAGGGGGCATTGGAAAGCTGAGGGAGCGCCAGGCTGGGGAATTGGGGGAGCAGGGCTGGGACCCCCGGTGTGTGTTGGGGGGAACAGGGCTTTGCAGCCCCTCAGCACCAGGCAGGGAGTTCCCTCTGTCCCAGCACCTCCCTGAGGGTCCCGTTCCCCAGCCTGGGGTCCCTGCAGTGGGGCACAGGGGGTGGGCTTGCAGCCCACTCAGGCCCCTTCCACCCTTTATCAACTCTAAGCAGCTTTATTTTTAAATGAGGATGTTAAAACCCTGTTCTGAGGAGCTTGGGGTGCTGCTGAGGACCTTGGGGTGCCCCTGGCCCCCCCTCCCCGGGTGGTTCTGGCAGTTTGCAGCAGCGGTTTTGCCCCATTCTGGGTTTCTAGCACTGGTTATTTCAGGTTCCTCCTGAGTCGCAGCCTCTCTGCTCGGTTGTTTTGGTTCTTGTTCTTATCTCACTGATGTGTTGGCCGCTTCTATTTTTGATCTGAGCTTGTTTTTCCCACCCAGTTCGGTCAGTTTGGTCCTTTGCTGGAACCTTTCCTGGCTCGGAGCTGTTCTGCCTCCTCCAGCAGCTCCTCTGGGGCCCAGGGCTGTGTTTGTCTTGGGGGTCTCCAGCCAGTGTCTGCTGAGCTCAGTATCCATTCGTTATTCCTGGGCTCCTGCTCTAAGTCCCCTCTTGTCCTTTCCTGAGTGAGCTCCTTGGCCCTCTGTGACCCTGGGGGGCTCTGGCTGTTCTCTCCATGTCCCTCTTTTCGCTCTGAAGACCCCCAACAGTTTGTGCTTTTCTCCTTGAGCCCCATCCCAGCTCCAGAAGGACCACAGGGAGAGGTGCTGGGAGGCCTGAGTTGTTCTCAGCCACTGAAGCTGAACTTCCAAGGACAGATGTGGTGGGACTGGGGCCAAACCCTGTAGTTGTGTCTGGGATCATAGGATGCATGACCCAGAGTCTGACCTTTCCCTCCATAATGCTCCTTTCTCCCCCTCTCCACAGGAAAGCGAGGATGGCATCGAGGGAGATGGTGAGTAGTGAATCCCTGGTGCTGTGAGTGCTTTTTGTGTGCAAAACCCAGACAAAACACCCTCCCCGGTACCCCGTGGTTGTTGTCACCCCAAATATGAACCAGGAATAGCAGCCAAACATGGGGTGCAGGGACAGCACACCCCGAACTCACCCTTGCTTCCCCCTGTGTGACTTGGTGGTGGTTGGGGACACTTGGGTGCTGGCCCCCTCCCCTCGAGGGGCTGCTGGGGGTGTTTGGCAGAAGCTGAGGTGCTTGGAGAGGAGCTGCCCTGACCCCAGACCCTTTTTCTCCCCCCACAGCCGTGCTCTCCGACTACGAAAGCGCAGAGGACTCGGAGGTAAGAGGAGTCTCTGTCCTGGTGGTTAAAGGGTTCTGCTGAGTGGCTCCTCCCCAAGTAATTTTAGCACAGAACCCAGTTTGTGTCCTTGGTTCTTTTCCACTGACCCCGTCGGCACCAATTGCTGCCAGTCTCAAGATACCATCTCATGTGCTTGGCACCAGCTGTGCCACGGCGTGGGCATCCCTGCCAGGGGGGAACGAGGCCCCTGCCCACCCGAGCCCCTCACCGGGTGGTTCCCTCACATACAGTCCCCAGTGCTGGGTCCAGCCTCCTGCACTGCTCTGGGGTGGGTGTAGGGTCAGTATGTACTGGGAGAAACCACCTGGATCCAGACCTTGGATACTGGGAAGAGGATTCGGCCAAGAAGGGTGTGGAAGGAAGCGTGGGCTGCTGGTTGTGTTGTAATTAATTGAAATTAAAAGTGTAAGTGCTGAGCTGGAAGCATCCCAGGCAGCGTCCCTGTCTCTGCAGTGGGCGGGGTGAGTGCTGGCAGCTCTGTGCTCAGAAAATCCCCCCTCATGTGTGCTGAGACCCCTGCCCAGGGTCCCCCTAAAATTCCTACTGCCTGCACCTGGGCAGCACCCTGTGGCTGTGGGTTTGCTTGGGGTTTTAGTTCAGAACTGGGAGTTTAACATTTCCAGGAAGTGCAGAGAAGTTCTGATTCCTCACAATTGCAACGGAGGATTTCTAGTGAAAGCCCTTCTCTTGGGGCAGCTGATCTGGGGGTCTGGAGGGGGTCGGGAGCTGGAGAAAACACAAAATGACAAGGCAGAGGAAATTGAAACTGTGAATTCATGGAATAATGAAATTGAAGCTCGAAGGGGCTGCGAGCTTGTGAGTTAATGAAATCAAAGCTTGTAGGGGCTGTGAATTTGTGACATAATCTCTGCTGCTAGTGAGGAGGGAGCGTGGCAGGAGGAGGGTGAGGGAGGAAGGTGCAGCAGCTTTTCCAGCGTGGAAACACACAGGGAGGCTGCCCGGAGAGGCAGAGCAGCAGCGGGGTTATTGCATCACCACCGTGCCAGGATGACTCTGTTCCTGTGCCTAAAAATAATGCCACGTCTGGGTTTCCCCAACATAAACAACAGGAGCAGTTGATGTGCAAATAGGCTGTGTTGAAAGAGAAAAATAGAGCAGTCTTTTTGGTTAATCAGGTCGAGCTATTTTTAGTGCTGGTCCCAGGCTGAGCAGGGCTCGCAGGCTCCTGGGGGGTGAATCGAGGTCACGCTCCTGCCAGCCAGGAGCCGAGTGAGTCAGCCCAGGAGCTCCAGGGGATCTGGGAACGCGGTGCTGGCTGGATCCAGGCCCTCGCTGCGGGAAGGGAGGGATGGTCTGAGGGCCCTTGTTTGCTGCCCTTCCCATTCTGTGGCTTTTTGGGGGAGCTGGTCCTGGCTCTGCTCTAGAAATCCCAGCTCTGGGGTCTGATGTCACTGGTGGGAGTAGATGCGGAGAGGTGTTTGGTTTAGCCTTTGTTTTTTCTGTAAAAACACCAGGATGGGGAGGACCTTGAGAGCTAATCCTCTGCTTTGAAAGGGGCAGGTCAACAACAACTGGAATAGGGACGTGACTCCAGATCTGGGGACTTGTGTGGGGAAATTCCTCAGGGACTCGTTGCTAAAGGTGCGTGTCTGAGTAACGGGGACTCTTCCAGGCAGAGGAGGAGGATTACAGTGAGGAGGAAAGTGCCAAAGTGGACCTGAAGCAGGATAGCAACGATTCCTGTGAGTCAGCAGCAAGAGCAGAGAAAGGGGATGAGAAACCCGACTCCAAAGGTGCAGTGACTGGCGAGAGGCAGAGCGGGGACGGGCAGGTAGGTGTTGAACCCTCATTCCCTGGGCTGGGGGGAGGGGTTCCTGGCAGAGGAACTGCTGCAGTGGTGAGAGCTGCCTGGTTTCGACAGGAGAGCACCGAACCTGTTGAGAATAAAGTTGGAAAGAAGGTTCCCAAGCACCTGGACGACGATGAGGATCGGAAGAACCCGGCCTACATCCCCCGCAAAGGGCTCTTCTTCGAGCACGACCTGCGGGGGCAGACGCAGGAGGAGGAGGTCAGGTATGTGAGCACCCCCACATCCCCCCAGCTCCCAGGCCAGCGTTTGGCTCCTCAGCTCCTTGCTTCAGCGTGAAGGTCTGTGCTTCAGTTCTCTGCTTGCCGGGACGTTGTAGATTTTTGTTTTGAAGGGTGGTGCAAACAAACCTCCAAACCCACAAAGAAAAGCTCTTGCCAGTGAGCAGAGCCCCTTCTTGCTGCTTTTCAGAAAGAGCCGTGGGTAGAGCAGCAGTTGCTGGGCAGGAAGAGTGGGAGGAAGGGGAGATGGTGTCTCCTGTGCACACCCTGCCCTAGAAGTGCTCGGTCTCGGTGTGTGGGGCTGCTTGAAGCTGCCACATCTCCTTGGCTTTGCCACAACTCATTGGTTCTCCCCCATGTAACCCCCCCAGGCCGAAGGGTCGCCAGAGAAAGCTGTGGAAGGACGAAGGGCGCTGGGAACATGACAAATTCCGGGAGGACGAGCAGGCCCCCAAGACCAGGCAGGAGCTGATTGCACTCTATGGCTATGACATCAGGTCAGCTCACAACCCTGATGACATCAAACCCAGGAGGATGCGCAAGCCAAGGTGAGGAGCTGAGTCCAACTAGGGCCTGGCTTGTCCCAGGGGGTCTGAAGCCCCAGAGAGGGAGAGAACTTGCTCCTGGGAGTTCTGGACTCTGAAGCCCCAAAGAGGGAAAGAACTTGGTCCTGGGATTTCTGGACTCTGAACCCCTGGAGCGGGGTTCCCTGGAGCAGCAGCTCCTCTCCCCGAGGATTTCTTTGAGTCCTTCATGCTGTTTTTCTCCCCAGGTTTGGCAGTCCTCCCCAGCGAGACCCAAACTGGTCCAACGAGAGGCCAAACAAGCCCCCGCGGCACCAAGGTGCAGACACTTCAGCTCCCCCCCGAACCTTCACCAGCAGGGGCTCTGCAGGTACCGGGAGGATGCCCCCACCCAGGAACTACCCACGCGTGGGGGGCTACAAAGAGACCCGTCCAGGCTACCGGGCTTCAGAAGCAAGTGCCCAGCACCTGCCCCGGGGTGGTGAGCAGGGGAAGCAGGAGAGCAGCTACCGAGCGAAGCGTGCAGAGCAGACCCCACCCAGAGACAAGTCACCCGAGGTGGAGGCAGCACATGTCCACAGCAGCCCCACCAAGGACGAGGTTGCTTTGGACAACCAGGCCACGGCTGCTGATGCTGCTCAGCCACCTCCAGACAGACCAGTGGAGAAGAAATCTTATTCCCGGGCAAGAAGGACCAGAGTCAAAGCTGGGGAGGCAGGGAAGCTGGTGGATGAAGTGCCCCCTTCGGAAGGGCTGACTCCTGTGCCTCCAAAACCTGTGCAAGCTGAGACCTCCACCCCACCGGCCAAGAGCGCTAACTGGGAGTCGCCAGTAGAGTCCACCATGGATGGACTGGAGCAAGAGATGACCCAGATGAACCTCACCGAGCAGAACTGGACCCCGGGGCAGTCGCAGTTCATCCAGCCCCGGGAGCTGCGGGGTAAGGGGGTGCAGGTGGTGGGGTTTCCATGTCAGCCCTGGCCAAATCTGCCTTTGTGTGGTTGGTCAGAGCTGAATTGTCTCTGCCTTGGGCCAGTCTCAGGGTAGGTAGGTGATGGTGGTGCTGAGAATGAGCAGGGGAGGTGGGTAGAGGACAAAAAGGAAGAGAAAAGCAGGAATTGAAACGTTCAAGTGTAGGTTAATTGAATTAGGACTGGGAAGGACATAAGAGGAGATCCTTTCCCTCTCTGTGCCCTGCTCTGAGGATGGGGAAGCCTTGGTGAAGCTGAAGGCACGTGAGGAAGGGGCAGCAGGACTTTGTGTGGTGTGAGTCACAGCGAGAGCTGCTGCTGAGCAGGAGTCAGGGTTCAGGAGATAAGGAGTGATGAGTAATCAGGCTCCTGCCCTGTCCCAGGAGCAGGAGGGAACTTCCCTCCCTTCACCAGCTTGTTGCCCAGCCCTGAGGTTTGGTTGCCACCAGCTCAGGCTGGCTGGGGTTGGCACATCCCTTTGTGGTGGTTGGAGGAAGCTGGCAAGGGGGAGGGGGGGTGTGGCAGAGCCACCCCCAGGAGCCCAGCACAGAGCTCTAGTTGAGCAGCCGCACGAGAGGTCGTTTGGGTATAATTATCTCTTTGCAGAATTAGAGTCTTTTCTAGGGAGTGTTTTGAGGCCTTCCTAAGGGAAATAAAACTGGAGCAAGGAGAAGACAGTGACTTGCAGCTTTCATAAGCATCTCTGGAGGTTTAGGGCATGAAACCATAAGTCATCTGGTACTGGTGTGACTGGTAAAATCTTTGTGTGCACAGACCCTTGGTCTCAACAGGCTTTAAACACACCAGTAGAGTGAGAGTTCAGAAGGGGTGTGATGTGCAGCTGAGATTACTCCTTTTTAATGCTTGAAAATAAAGCATCTGAATAAATTCCTCACAAGACAGCCCTGGGCTGCAGCAGGAGACCTCTGTCTGCAAGAGGAACACGTTCCCCTGCTGCCTTTATGCCTCTTCCTAGCAGAGGAGGTAGGGGTTAGATCTGGGGGATGTTTGGCTGGGTGAGCTGGACACTGGCTTGTCCTGTGTGTACAGCACAGACACCAGTGCATAAATTTGCAATATTGGTGATCTGGGGGCTCTTCCAGTGTTTGTTCTGTCCTCTTTGGCCCCCCCATGATCACTTTGGCACCGTGATTTTAATTATGTGCCATGACTCTTGTCTGAGTTGAAAGGAGCCCGTGATAAAAGCGGTTACACCCTGTGGAGGGTTTAACTGCAGCTTGTCCCATCCCAGGTGGATCTGTGTTCCTGCTCTGGAGAGATCTTGTCTCAGCAGGAACAGGGCTTAGATCAGCACCTGCATTTCAAGCTGAGGCTCCTTTTTTCTTTTAGCAAGACTGAAAAGGTGTCGAGCAGCCCTGATGATTGCACAGCAGCACCACAGCTTCTAATTTGTACTGAAATATCCCAAATTGCCACCTGTGGGGTGGAGCTGTTGAGTTTCTCATCACGAGAGCAGGAGCTGAGCACAGAACGTCCCCGGAGCCTCCCGGCAGCGCCCTGGGCGGGCGAGGTGGCTCTTGAGCTGGCAACCAATGCAAACCATAATAACCAGTTTGCTTCTTCCACAGGTATTCCCAACCATATGCACGTGGGAACTGGGCCACCAGCACCTCAGTTTAACAGGATGGAGGACATGGTAAAGCCTGATGCGCGGGGCACAGCTCAGGCCTGTCTGGGATGGGGTAATTAGAGGCCTCCTGCGACACCTCAGCTGTTCCCTGTCGGGGGGGGGTTTACTGTGTGACCCAGATAGAGGTGGGGAGGGGCTTGGGGGGCAGCAGGAGGGTTCTTACCCCCCCTGTTCTGTCCCTCACTGTCCCCCCTGGACTCTTCCAGGCGGTGCAGGGGGGCCGTGTGAAGCGCTACTCGTCGCAGCGGCAGCGGCCGCCGGTGCCCGAGCCTGCCCCCCCCATGCACATCAGCATCATGGAAGGGCACTACTATGACCCACGTGAGTGTTCCCCTCCCACTCCCCATGCTCTGAGCTGAGCAGCTGGAGCAGGAATCCCCCCCACTCCTCCTGGGGGGCTTTGTCTTCCCTTTTCTTTGTAAACAGTGTCGCTGCGTGTCTGGTATGGGAGCTAAAAGCTGCTCTGAGCCTCCCTCGGTGGTGGTTAAACCCACTGAAATATAACCAGAGCCCCGTGCTCTGTAGGATGCTGCTTGTCTGCATGAGAGCTAGGATGGAAAATTAACTCAAAATCAGAGCACTGTCTGACATTTAGGAGCAGGGGGAATTACAGAGCAAGGCTGAGGACGGATGAGGAATTTACTCCAGCATTTAAAGTGTTGGAGGAGAAATTCCCTACGTGTTCTCCTGCTTTGTAAAGAGAGTAGGAGGCTTTTCTGCTGGGAATTCGTAGCATCTGTGAGCCTGGTAGACTGTGTGCGCTGCTGGGAACACAGCTCAGTGCTGCCTGCATGTCTTGTCACCGTGTGACTTGCTGCAGTAAGGAAAAAACCACAGTGGAGCTTTTCCTGACGGCCTGTTGTGTGTTGCAGTACAATTCCAGGGACCAATCTACACCCACAGCGAGAACCCAGCCCCGCTGCCACCCCAAGGGATGATTGTCCAGCCAGAAATGCATCTCCCTCCACATCCAGGTGAGGAACCAGGGGCAGCTGGACTGTGTGATGCTGTGGTTGTGCCTGGGAGCAGAGAACTCTGGTTTCACACGGCCTCTAGCACTGGGGGAATCCATTTTCCCTATTTCCACAACATGGAGGAGCCCCATTTCCATTGTGCAGTGAGGCTGGATTTATATAAACGTTAAGGGAAGAAAAAAAAGGCATTTCTGGCCCTTGCAGCCAGTGCAGGGCTGAGGGGATCCAAATGCCTTGGCAGGCTCTAGCTGGATGTCTGCAGGTTGTGCACAGACCCTCCTGGCTGAGTCACTTCCCTTCGGAGCGGCGCTGGGCTCTGCCAGCTGCTGTGCCAGGCTGGCTCCACAGCCCCTGCTGCGCCTGCAGCAGGAAAGGAAAGCAGAAGTGAGAGCTGTTGAATTGGCATGTTCTCTGTCCTGCCCACAGAAACTGCTTCCTGCAGTGCCTGTGCTGCCTGGGGCTGTGAGCGGGGTCCCTGTCACTGAGGGGGGGGCCACACTCTGCTGCCCTTTGCCCTGCCCAGCACAGGGAAAGCCAGGGAGCCAAGTGCTTCTCCTTCCTGCCACGCTGCTCTCTGACCATCATCATCATCTCCCCGGCCCTCCACGACATCGCATGGAGCTTGTTTTTGTCCCTTCCCAGGTTTACATCCCCACCAGACGCCAGCCCCCATGGCAAACCCAGGCCTGTACCCCCCGCCCGTCTCCATGCCCCCGGGGCAGCCCCCTCCCCAGCAGCTGCTGGCACCGACCTACTTCTCCCCTCCTGGAGTCATGAATTTTGGGAGTCCTGGCTACCCCTACCCCCCAGGAGCGCTGCCCCCTCCGCCCCCTCCTCACCTCTATTCCAACACACAGGTAAGTGGCTCTGCTGCCCCCCCTCCCTCAGCTGGTGGGCTCCTGGGGGCTCTGGGTGTATCCTCTGGGGGTTCCTGGGAGGGGATGTGCTGGGGGGCTCTTCACTCTCTGTCCTCTCTGCGTGGGGTGGGTGAGTGAAAGGGGCTGCTCTGGAGCATTGGTGGGTCTCGGAATCCAGACCTTCCCTATGGAACAGGGAACCCCCCTGGAGCCTGGGAAGCATTGCATCCCTCCAGGCCTTGCTGAGCCTTGGAAATGGCTTTGGGAATCCTCTTGGAAGTGGAAGCTGGGAGTGGCTGGTNNGGTGGCTGTTGCTGTTCTTTGGCACCAGCCACGAGAGCCCATGGTGTGACCAGCACTAGGCTGGCTCCTGCTTGGCATCCGACCTCTGTGCCCGCAGGAGCTGCTGGGCAGTGAGGGGGAGGATCCCTACGGGGGAGATGAGGGGGGGATCTCTGCAGGGCCAGGAGGCAGATCTCTGGGTGTCCTGATGAGGAATGGGCCAAGTGAGCAGCACACGGCTGACACGCAGTGGCAAGTGGGAGATGTGCACGTTGGCTGAGCCCTGCAGCCTCTCTGACCTTCCCTGCAGCCTCCCTGACCTTCCCTGCAGCCTCCCTGACCTTCCCTGCAGCCTCTGACCTTCCCTGCAGCCTCTCTGACCTTTCCAGCTGCCCCAGCAGGGAATCATCCCCCTTTTGGGGCAGATCCCAATCCCCTAGGCAGCTGGAGGGGATCTCACTGCAAAGGGAAGCTGTTGCCTGCCTTGTCTGTGCAGAAACCCAGCAGCTGCTGCTGTTGCAAAGCACAGAGATCCTCTGGCAGTTGGGAAACGCTGTGGAGTGAAGGGAACTCCTCCACCATGAGCTTCAGGCTTTCCACCTGAACATCATGAGAACTTTCTTTACTTTGGGGGTGCCCAGGCTGCCCAGAGAGGTTGTGGAGTCTCCTTCTCTGGAGAGATTCCAAAGGGGCCTGGACATGATCCTGAGTGAGCTGCTGGAGCAGGCGGCTTGGATGAGGTGATCTCCAGAGGTCCCTTCCAGCCATCCCATGCTGGGATTCTGTGCAGAGCACTGACCCTTCTGCTCTCTGGGGGTCACAGGCCCAGTCCCAGGTCTATGGAGGGGTCACCTACTACAACACTGTCCAGCAGCAAGTGCAGCCCAAGCCTTCTCCACCCCGCAGGACGTCCCAGCCTGTCACCATCAAGCCACCACCTCCTGAGGTACCATCCCCTGGGTGTGAGTCTGTGTGTGTGTGAGGTGGTGCTGCCAGGGTGTGTGTGGTGCTGCTGTCACCCCCCTCCCATCCAAACCAGACGTTACCCCAAGGAAACCTTGAACTGTCTCATCTCTGACATGTCCCAAACCTCAGCTTCTCGTTGCAGGTGGTAAGCAGGGCTCCAGTTAATTTGAGTTTCTAAATACTTTAAAACTAAACCCACCTAAAAAGTAAGTCCAAAGTTGACTTTTCTTGGCTTTTTTGTTTGCTCAGGGTTAAAAACATCACTCCAGGGAGAGAAAAACCCAGTCCTGAGATAGGAGGCAGTGACTTCTCTGGAAGAACAAATGCCCAGCCCTTAGTAGGTCATTCAGGCAGCAGTTAGAGGCTCTCCAGGGACGAGAGCCCTTCCTCTGCTCTGGGAACTCTTTCCTTGCCCCAGCACCGTGTGCCCAAGTGCCACGTGTGTGTTTGGTTTCCTTTTCATACCTCCCTTGGCGTGTGGGAGCTGAGAGAGCCTCAATCCCAGCGAGCCCAGGCCCGGGCAGGCCCGTGCTGGTTGTTTCCCTGTGTGAGGGGAGGGCTGGGAAAGGCACAGTGCTCATAAATCCTCCACGAGATCATCTGATCGAGGCGCCTTTGAGAGGCCTCGTGGTGGGAAAGTGAACCCTGAGGAGAGCTTGGCTGGAGGGAGCTGGTGGTGCCCGCAGCGGGCACGGGGACAGCCAGGGGTGGGGGGTGCTGGGTCACAGGACCCTGGTGACAGCACCGCAGCCCCTGTGGGGTGTTGGTGACGGGGCAGCCTGAGCCTCTGCTTCTCTTTCCTCTTCCCCACCAGGACAGCAAAGGTGAAAAGTCAAAGGAGAGGAGCAACACGTAGGGCTGCAGCCCTGGGAAGCCCAGCACCAGGCTCAGCACCCCGGGCAAGGAGGAGGCTGCTCAGGAAAGGCTCCTTCCCTCGCGTAGGTGAGGCAGCGGGATGGAACCAGCTGCACCATCCTGTGCTCTCTGGTTTTACTGGTGCCCTCCCAACAACCATCTCTGCTCTGCCTCCTTCCCCCTCCCGCGCCGGGGCACTGAGGTCACCCAGGAATCAACCCCCAGAGTCCTTCGGCCACGAGTTCTCCCGACTTCTCTCTTTTACTAAACGTCTGCCCTTTCCCCTCCCCAGGGTGTCCCTCTGGCTTCCTTGTGGTCTCTGGTTTTATTTAAGAAATGAACCAGCCCCTTCAGTAAAGCTGATTTGTTTCTTTTGGGTATTTGGGGTTTGTTTGTCTGGCTGCTGGGAAGGTGACATCCCCCCACCCCCTGGAGGCAGCTGCTCTCTTAATTCTTCATTTCACCTCCTTTCCAATTAGCTGCTGTATTTGTGCCACTGGTGAGGGTGGGGGGGAGGTCCTGCCGGTGCCATCACCACTTTGTGCAGCAGCTCCTCCCATTCCTTTTCCCAAAAAATTCCTGTTGGTAGCAGGTCTTTGGCAGCTTCGATCTGTGTGAGCCCCCCTGGGAGTCCAGGCTGACCCCTTCCCCACTGCCGCAGGAGCAGGGGCAGATTTCCCTGGTGGGGAGGGAGGTTTATGGGCGTCCAGGCACCTCGCTGCTGCCGGGGCAGCTCTGCCAGCAGCCAAACCAGCCGGGCAGGGTGCACAGGGGAGGGGTTTGCTCCTGGCACTTGGGTGGTGCTGCCGTGGAAGTGGAAAAGGGGGTGTCGTGACCCGCCCCGGCACATCCAGCTGGGCTCCTGCCCCCACCTAAAGTGTTTCACACTGCCCCCGTTAGCACTGGGTGGCCGACCCGCCAGGGTGGCTGGCACTGCAGTGCCAGGCTGTGCCCAGCTGGCTCTCCCACACCTCAGCCCTTTGGCACACGTCCCACCAGCACCGCTCCGGCCGCGTCCTCCCTCCCGGCCCTTTGCAAATTGCGTTGGGAAACTTGGCAGGGCAGAGCTGCCCGTTCCTGCCCCTCGCCCCGAGCACGTGCTGGGTGGCATGGGGGCAGTGCCAGCTGCTGGCACAGGCTGCTCAGTGAGGGGGGGGGCACGTCGCTGCTGTGAGCAAGGGGCGTCCTCACCCCTCAGTCCCAGCTGCGGTGAGGGAGGGGTGCCCGGTGTGCTGCCCACTCTGGTCGAGGCCTCACTCTTGCCCAGCTCCCCAGAAATGCCACTTTGCCCGTTGTTGGTGACTCGATGATGACCTTTTGTCCCCGATGTCAGGGGCAGGAGCGATGTTTGGGGAGCAGAAATCCCTCCTGCTCCTCTCGGAGCCATCTCTGCCTTAAGGCTGACCCGGATCCCTGTATCGGCCGCGCCGCTCCAGCCCCGACCTCCCGACACTGTGATGGGTTTTTGGTTCTGTTCGTTTGGATTTCTGTCCCTTAGGAGTGCACGTTTGTACCAGCCTGGTGTCAGCACGCAGAGGAGAACACGTTTTAGAAAGCAGCCAGCTCTCCTGTCTCTCTTTCCTCACGCTGGGGAGAACCACGCTGGGTTCTGTGCCATCAGGGAGCTCGGCCCCCAGCCCAGGAGCTCCTGGGGGGGCTGGAAGAGCAGCTCCCCAGTGCCCAGTGCCAGCCACCCTCACCCCCAAGCCCAGCTCTGCCCTGGCACTGGGGCTGGGTGCAGAATTGGGCCTCTCCCCCCAGCCTTGCTCACTCGCAGTGGAAGGAACAACTGGTGTGTAGGTGGTGTGGGAGCTGCTTCTGTGCCACGTTACCTCCCTCTGCCTTGGCACCACAGCTTCCCCCGGGCCCACAGCCCAGCTTCCCACAGCAAACTGGGGGGGTGGGTGGCATGTACCCTCCCTCCTGCACCCTCCTGGGACATGCTGAGCATGGGGGTATTGAGGGAGCACCACGGCGGGGTCTGCCCTGGGCAGGGTGGGGCTTGGGGCTGGGGCAGGAGTAGGTAAGACCTGGCAGTGCCATGGTGGAGGGGGGCTTGGGAGGGCAGGGGGGCTTCGGCTCCCCCTTTGCATCCTTTGGCTCCTTTATTCCATTCCCCACAGCTCTCCCCAGCCCCTTGGCAGTGGGATCAGAGCCCCAGAACCCACCCCTTAGTCAAGCCAGGACCCATCAACCTCTGGCCATCCCGGCTGTGTTGCCCCTTCCCTCACCATCCCCTGCCTCAGTTTCCCTCCCTGGCAGAGGGACCAGCTGGGACCATCCCAGGGACCTTGTGGAGAAGCTGCTGGGTGCAAAGCCCCTCAGCTGTGGCTCTCCCCCTCCCCAAATGCTGAGATCCCTTCTCCCGGTGCTGCAGCTGGGAAGTGGGTTAAGGTGCTGGCTCGGGGAGGGATTTTTCCCTGGGTGTAATTTTTCCCTCCTACACAAGGTCTGTTTTGAGCAGTGCCTGGAGGCTTCGCACCCCCCGCTCAGCTGCGGGGCGGGGGGGAGGCAGCGGCTGCAAATGGAGGCGCGGGCTCCGGGGGGGAAGCGCCTGCTCCAGATCCCAGCTCGTTAGGAGAAATAACAGCAAATTAATTAAGCTAATAGCTCGCTCTGTGCCAGCAGTGCCCCTGTCCCCACCGAGCGGAGGGAGAGGAGCTGGGCCGAGCTGACGGGCACCGATCTGGGGCATGTTTCCCAGAGGTGAGCGTGGCCCTCGATGCTCTGGGTTCCTCTCACCCGTGTGGCACCACTGCCACCGCTCACTGTGGCCTCTCTGTGCCTCAGTTTCCCCTCCAGCCTCTCCATGTGCTGCAGCCCTGCCAGTGGGCATCACACATCCCAGACTGGGCATCCTTGTCTGGCCAACCTGGGCAGCAGAGACAGAGGAGCTCGGTTGGGTGGGAGAGTTTTGGGGTCTCAGGTGGGATGTGGGGGGGGTCTGAGCAGTGGGGCAGGTGGAGGTGCCGTGGGGCAGAGGGGCTTGGTGCTGTGCCAGGCAGTGCCATCCTGCCAGGCCTCATGCAGCCGGCGCTGGGGACACGTTTTGCTGCTTCCCCGTGGCAGTGTGGATGGAGTTGCCAGGCAACTGCGGGTGGAGGCGAAACGGGAACAAAGCGGGAGCTGCCGGGACCCCCCATTCCCTCCATCCCTCCCCAAAACCTGGGCACAGCAGGGGCTGTGGGGTCACCCACCCTGTCCCTCCGGCCGTTGCCACCCAAGGCTGGCACAGAGCTGCGGGCTGGCAGGGAATGAACCCCAAGAGAAGTGGGGGACACGGAGTCAGTCCCCTTGTTGCTGGCACTATTGCTGTGCCCGGGGGGATGCAGAGCAGCTCGCAGCCCCGGTGCCTCCCCAGCCGCTCGGGGCAGGGCTGGGGACAGCAGGGCCCGGGCAGGGCGGGTGCTCGGCACCCAGTGGGCAGGGGGCATGAGGGCTCTGCCCCAGGCGGGCGCCACGTCCCACCCTGCCCTGCCCCGGCACCTGCCCCGGCTTGCTAGCCCGGCAGGGCCTGTTCCCGGCCTGGCAGGCGGTGGCGAGTTGGGGGTGCCCTGCCCCGACCTGCCCGGCCCTGCCCGCGGGGCAGCCCCAGCCCCAGGGGGTGCCCGCGCTGGGGTGGGGGGTCCCGCACCCACCCCTGTTCCCACGCTGCGATGGGGGTGCAGAGAGCCAGGCTGGGGGTCCAGGGGTGGGTCACCCCATTCCTGGGGATGTGCCCCCCGTGGAGGGGACACCGAGGAGGGGGACGCGGTGGTGGGGGCAGCCCCGTGTGTTCCAGGGCTGGGGGGGGCCAGGGCGTCGAGGTGTGACACGGGTGTGAGACAGCACGTGGGGGGTGACGGTGTCACCCCATCGAGGTGTGAGATGGTGGCGGGGGGGTGACAGGGTGCGGGCTGTGCCCCCTCCCCAGTTGCAGGGGGGTGCGGGGGCTCTGCCGATGTGTCCCCTGTGCGTGACTGATCACGCGTGGGCGTCTGGCCGCGTCCCCGCTGTGCCGGTGCTGCGGCGGGGAGGGGAGGTCCGGG
>VYZX01027710.1:0-12116 GCA_013401335.1 Brachypteracias leptosomus | reverse complement strand
GGCCGGGGGCTCTGCGAGGCCCGGAGGGGGGTGCGGGGCCCCCCCGGGGTCTCTGCGCGGGGAAGGACGGCTCGGGGTGGGCGTGCGGGGCGCAGAGGGGGAGCCCCGGGCCCGCGGGTCGCGGCTGCGCTGCGGCCTGGGGTCGTTGGGGGTGGCGGAGGNCTCTTTGGGGGTGCAGGAGGGTGTCTGGGGGTGGTCCGGGCCCGGCGTGGGGTGCGGTGGGACGGGGGTGGCCGTGGGTGCGCTGGGCCCTGAGTGGGGTGTGCAGGGATGGCGGGGGGGCTGTGGGGCAGTGCCCCAGGGCGGGCACCGGTGCTGCTGGGCACGTCTGTGCTGGAGGGGTGTTGGCAGAGGGCACTGGTGGTGGCAGGGGGCTTTGCGGGCATCCTGGGGAGAGATTCTCCCTCCTCCGCCTCTCCCCTGTCACCTTCTGCCCTTCAGCGGTGCCCCCCGGGAGAGCAGCGAGGGCTCTGGGGATGCCCGTGTGCCAGGGGCGTTTGGGTGCCCGATTGTGCCATCCTGGGGGGCATGATGCTCCCAGGGTCCCTGGGCAGCATTGCAGCCCCGTCACTTCTTAGGGCCCAGAGCTGCCAAAGTGNGCCGGCGCAGGCGCAGAAGGAGCCGCGGCCTCCATTTTGTTCGGCGGCGGCTGGAGGCCGGACCGGGCCGCGGGGCCGCGTTTCCGGGTGCGGCGGGAGGAGGCCGCGGGCGGCGGGTGAGCGCGGGNGCGGCCTGAGCAGCCTCTGCCCACAGAACCCCGGGCGTGGGGCAGCGAGGTGCTGCGGGTGCCACGGTGGAGCCTGAGCTCTCCCCGCTCTGGGTAAACACAGCTGCCCGCTCCCGTCCCGCCTGCCCACGTAGCAGGGCAGCCTCTGCCAGGCACTTCCCCGGCCTCAGGGACCCAGTTCCTGCTGGGGTTTCATGCTCTGGACCCCTCCAGAGCCCCGGGTAAGCAAATGGGATCAGGAGCTGGTTGTTCTCTGCGTGTCCTCTGGGACAGAGGCAGAGCAGTGGAGTTGAGGCCGCCACAGCCGTTCCCCTGCGAAGACTCAGCAGAATTGCTGTGGCTGGTGCCTGCCCTTGAGCACACAACCGGCCCTGCCCAGCGGCACCTGCCCACCCCAGCTCCCTGCTCCAAGGGTTCCCTGCATGCCCCGATGCCCTCGGCCCCCACACCGCTGGGGTTAGGCTGTGGGGTACGAATGCCCAGTGCTGGGCTGTGCTGGAGCTGGGGTGCCTGGACATGGGGCTGTCCCTCCTTGGGGCTCTGCTCCTGTTGGGGTGTTTGTTTTGGTGTTTGCTCTGTCATGGAGAAGCTGCAGCAAGTGTTGAGCCAGGGGCAGGGTGGGCTTGGGGCACTGCAGGGCAGAGCCGGAGCGAGCTCAGCATCTTCTGGAGCAGCTCATCCTCCAAGCAACTCTTAGAGACAGATTTTTGTGGAGTTTATCTCGAGTCTCCATTGCTGTTAACCACAGCTCAGGTGGGGTCCTCCCCATCTCCTTGGGCTTGAGCAGCGTCTCTGGGGCCCTTGGGGTGGGACACGGAGGGAGGAGATGCCTCCTGGGCCTCGCCTGCCTCCTGACCCTCAGCTGATGGCTGGACGTGGGGAGCTGAGCACCTCGTGACTGCTCTTCACTGGGTTTCCCAACCCTGCCATCCAGGCAAAACATGGGCTGGGGGCTGCTGCCCCTCAGCTGGTGGGAAGGTGGTGGTGAGGAGCTGGAGCAGTGGTGAGGAGCTGGAGCAGGAGTGTCCTCAGGCCAGGCAGAGGCCGAGGTTTTGCATAGGAGTCACTCCAGTGGAGCGTGGCCGGCGCTGGGCTGAGCAGCAGCCCTGGGAGAGGTGCCACGGTCCCAAACTGGCCCCGTGTTACCTTTGGCAGAGTTGGCTGCAGGGGGGTGCCCGCCCAGCCTGCTCTGCCCTGGCCTGAATCTCTGCTGTGCCCCGCTCAGGGCTGCCAGAGATGGTCAGAGGTGCCCTGACTCCTGGCTCTGCCACCGAGGGACTCGGCTGGGTTTGCAGGTGAGGTGTGAACTCACCCAGCTCTGGCTCTGACGTGCTCTTGGGGACAAAGTGACCTGGCAAGTGTGCCTGCTTTGTACAGCTCCTGCCTCTGTGTCCTGCCCTCAGGTGCTTTGGCACCGCTGCTGTGGCCAAGCCCCCTGGAGATGTCCCCTCTTCACACCTCGTGTGCCGTGCTCCCCGTGGCCAGGCGTGGGCTCGGTGGCTCGCTCGGCCGTGTCCCTTGCTGGGATGTAAAGTCACAGCCCGTCCTCCCGTGGCCTCTGCGGGGCCGGGAGCACAGCCCAGCACAGACCCCTCTTTGTGCCCTGGGGGGTGAGGGGGAGCTCGGCTTCCTCCTGCCACCAACAAACGGGATCTGTTGGCCACAGTATGCCAAGCCCGTGCCATCCAGGGCGTGTGTCCTGCCCGGTGTTGGGATATGAGGGTGGCACGGAGGGGAGCACAACTGATCAGTGCCACCTTCACCTCCTTCTGGGTGATTTGGGTCAGTTTGGGTGAGTTCCTACCACCAAGAGCAGCTCTGTGGTTCCGTGTTGGGGCAGGTGCCGCAGACGTGCGAGGCTGTGAAGCCTTCATCATCCTCGGGGTGTTAGAACCCTGATGAAGGTCACCACGCAGGGTGTCACCACACAGTGTCACCTCGCTGCCAGTGGATTTTCTGCTCTTACTGAGCACGTTCCCTCCGAGGTGATGGGCACTGGCCCCCCCTGGCAGTGCCAAGGTGACGGGGCACGTTCCAGGTCAGGGCTCGCTTCCCTCTGCTTTCAAGTGCTGTTGTCGAGGCTCTCTGGTCCTTGTCTGACCTACTTACTTGCATCTGGCTGCTGGAAGGGAGGCAGAGCAGCTCTGCCAAAGAAGTAGCTGTGCTGGGAAGCGAGGGCGGGAGGAGGGGGCGGGGGAAGGTGCCCTCCTCACGGGGGGCTGAGCGGGTTGGGTTTCTCCTGCTGACTTTGCCAGGGCAGCTCTGGAACGAGCACAGCTCCCGGGGCTTGCTCCTCGCTCCACCACGAGGGTGGTTCAAATATTAATCTGCCTTTTCCAGAGCTGAGTTGGCTTCGTCATCACCGGCCTTGTGTGGGGAGCTGAAGCTGCTGCAGGGTCCCTTGTAGCACTGTGGGGCTCCGTGTCCTGCCGTGGGGCTGGGGCTCGGGTGCCTTCTGCTTCCTTCAGCCCATCCCACTCCCCTTCCTTCCCCTGGTGTCTCCCACACCGCGGAGGTTCCTGCTGCTTGGTAGGACCAGCTGCACCACCCAGAGCCGTGGCAGCCCCGTGCCCTGGGCACAGGCTCTCCTGTGGCACAGGCAGCTCCCAGGGATGCCCAGGGGAATGGGGAGAAGCTGCTGGGCAGGTGTGAGAATCCCAGAACCCCAGTGTGGTAGGGGTTGGAAGGGACTCCTGGCTTTGCCCGGGTGCTGGGAGTGACGGGGTTGTCCCTACAAGGACCATCCATCCCCGTCACCGAGTCTCTGGCTGTCACAGCCCGTCAGCAGATCCCGTCTCGCAGCAAACCCTCCTCTCCCTCTGTGCTGGCTGTAAATTTGCAGCATGTTCTTGGCACCTCCCGACCTGAAAAGCAGCCGAGTGTGGCTCTGACTGTGGAGAGCTCTCTCTGACAGGGCTTGGCTCCCGTTCCCTTGGCACTGGCACCGGCGCTTCCTTCGAGCCCTGGCACCTCCCGCGGCTGCGGCTGTCACCGGGCCCTCACCACCTTCGGCCTCGTGGCCCAGACAGGGCTGTGCTTCTCATCAGCCCCTCTTGGGAGGTTTCTGTAGCTTCAGGGTCTTGTACAAATGTCAGCTGTAGATCCCAAAGTAGCACTTAAGTGCTGGGTACTCTACGGTAGCTGTAAATTTTCTCCCAGAACTCTGAGCACAGACCTGGGCAGAGGAAAGATGCGTTTCTTTAGCCAGTTAGATTTTTCCAGAGCAGCCAATGATGGTTTTCCAGGTGGCCACTTCCTCGTTGTGAGGCTGTTGTGGCTTTGGGGTGAATTTATTCAGCTGCAGGGACCGTGTCCTTCCAGCGGGCACCTCCTGACAGGACCCAGTGACTTGCACTCTGTCTCCCTTCCTCACCCTGTGTATTCCAGATTGCAGATCTGTGCATCTCTGCTTGGCCTTTGCCTAGGAAAACCCTGAGAATACTTGGCTGGGTTTCGTGGAACAGCAGGAGACCGACCTCCCTCTCCAGCCTGGCTCTGCTGGGCTCCTTCGGGGCTGCTTCTCTCAGCTGGGCTCGGAGCAGCTCTTGCAAAAGAGACAGACCAGGAGGCTGGAGAGGGGGCAGAGCCCCAGTGCTGTGGGACAGGGGTGGCAAAAGGGGCCAGAGCTGGGGGAGTCTTTGTCCTCAGCCTCCTGAAAGCCCCGTCAGCAGAGGAAGGATCCCTGGCGGGAATCATGGACTCATGGAATGGTTTAGGTGGGAAGGGACCTTTGAAGGTCATCTCATCCAACCCCCCTGCAGGGAGCAGGGACATCTGCAACTAGAGCAGGTTGCTCAGAGCTCAACCTCACCTGCAATGGTTCCAGGGATGGGACAGCGACCACCTCTCTGGGCACCTGGGCCAGGCTCTCACCACCCTGTGTCACAAATTTCTTCCTTTTCTCTAGTCTAAATCTGCCTCTTTTAGTTTCAAACCATCACTGGTCACTGCTGGGATCAGGAGTGTTTAAGCTGAGTGTCTGAACAGGCAGAGGCTGGTACCGAGGTTTAAGCTGGAGCTGGTCCTGCAGTACTTTAAAGACACAGTTTTCCTCTATCCGTGCTCCAGAGAGCAGCAGACCAGTGTGTGTGTGTTTGTAGCTCATGGCTTTTCACCAGGACTTTTTTTCATGGTTGTTACTGAACTCTCTGGCCAGGAGGGGCCAGGGCTCTGGGCAGGCCACTGTCTTTTCACCCAAAACACCAGCACAGCCCGTTGAGTTTCTCAGCACAGTGAGTTCAGGCAGGGCTGGAAGACCCAGCAACATCCAACCTCCATCACCTCTGCCAGGAGGGTGGGTCAGCTTGTTGTGAACCGCTCTGATACGGGGGTGAGTGTGGCAGGAGAGCTCGGTGCAGAGGTTTGGTTGGAAAGCAGGAGTCCCCTGGAATGAATGTGCTTTTTTTCAGCAGGGTTTTGCTGTCCCAGCCCCGTGACTCAGGCCTGCGACGCTGCGGCAGCCGACGGCTCAACTCAGGGTGGCAGGCTGGAGCTGGAGACCGTGTGGCTGCTGCCTGCGCCGTCAGCTCTGCGCCACCCAGCATCAGCTGCTTGACGGGGAACTTTGTGCCCAGAGATGCGCGTTGGTTCGGTGGGGGTTGCTCTTTGCTGGTGTCAGACACAGCTTGGTGGAGACCAAGCGCTGGGCTGGGATTGCTGTGCAGAGCCTTCGACGTGGCTCATCAGTGCCTGCCTCTAAGGGGGGCTTTGAGAGCCTCTCAGATGTGGCTGGAGCCCTTTTTTGCTCCCCATCCTTCTCAGGGCAGCCCGGGGCCACCGATATTTTCCTTGCTCCCCTTATACCTTGAGCAGAAGGCCACCAATATTTCCCTTGCTTCTCAGGGAGCTCCCAGCCCTGTTGTCTCCACCACATGAACCTCGTTCCCTCTGAATGCTCAGAGCCCTGGGTGCAGGGGCCAGTGCATCGTTGGCAGTTGATAAAAGGGCATTTTTATCTGGCCACCAACACCAGCGGGCCCGGGAGCTGCTTTCCATCCCGCATTGTTCTCGGGGAGGCGTGGGCCAGGCCGCACGTTATTCCGTTATTCCCAGCCCTGGGTCACCGGTGGTGGAAGCAGCCGGGAAGTCCCAGCGTCTCCCGCCGCTTCCTCCCGCTGGAACAATCGGGGAGAGCTGAGGTTCAGAGCGGTTCCATCCCCTCCTGTGCCACCTCTCCCTCCCCAGCTTCCTCTCCCTCCTCCCCTGGCACATGGGCTGGGGAGAGGCAGGGAAGTCCACGGGCTCTCCCGGGACGGGCTTTTCCTGTTCTTCCCTTTGCTGCAGCCTAATGTCAGGACACGATTCCTCGCTCCTGATTAAAGGTTTCCTCTGCCAAGCAAGCCCAGCTCCAAGCCGCTAAAGGACGGGCCTGGCTCTGGGGTCCTGGGGATGGGGGAGCCCAGGCTCTGCTGAGGGCTGTGGAATTCGGCCCCGAGGCGCTGGAAAACTTTTGTGTTGAGGGTTTTGTTAAAAGTGCATTGTCAGTGACCGTGGGTTGTTAATAATTCACAGTGAACGTCTGAGTCCCGCGGGGCTGGAGTGTGTCTGTCTGTCTGCACGCAGGGATGCGCCGGCTCTTTGAGACGCTCCAAATCGAGATGGCAGCTCGCTCTCCTAAAGCATGCTGATACGATTTTAAAAGCCTGAGTGACCTTAAATCCTGCAATGGCTGTCTTTCAGGATAAATTATTTATGTGGCATCTCCGGCGCTGCTGAAGCCCTGGCTCCTCCGGAACGGGCAGAAATGTCAGGCTTCAGAGGCCCGGATTTGGGAAGGGCAGCGCTCGGGATAACCGAGGGCTTGGATGGGAAGAGGTGGAAGATAAAGGTGCCCGGCAGGGGCGGGGGCGGAGGGAGGGTGTTGGAGAGGTCCAGCCTTGGAAGTCGTCCCCAAACCGGTGCAGCCGCATTCTGCAGCCGACATCAGAGGGCTGGAAATTCCTCTTGATCTGCAGTTCAAAGCCGCTGCCTCCCTGAGGATTGAAGCTGCTTCATCTCGGGTTTGCAAATGCGGGCGAGAGCGTAGCTGTGAAATACAAATCTGCCACAGCGCCCAAATCCCCCTGAACAGCCAGGAAACCTTCTGAAGGTCACTGCTGCCTGTCCTACTCAAAAAGCAGAACCCCCCGAGGGACGAGCAGAATCCGGGGCTGCCGCCTGGGGAAAGCGTTTCAGATCCCTCCGTGGCAAATGGGGACTCGAGAAACGCCTGAAAAACGTGGCGTGTAGTCCTGTCCCTGGCAGATCTGGCTAATTCAGCTGGTTTACGGCAGCTGGGGGTTGCAGAGTGTAACGTTTTGGGGTTTTAATGGTGTTTTGAACCAGGGTAGGTGGGGGAGCAATGACTGGGAACTCCGTGGGATGGCCTCAGCCAGTGATGGCAGAGCAGCTCTGGAAGCAGCTTTCTGCAGGGTCACCTCCACTTGGGTGAACTCTCCTCCAAAGTGAGAGCTTTTCACACGTCGTCTTCCTCCTGGTTTTCTCACAGCTTCCTTGGGGCTTGTTTGTGATTTTCCAAGGCAAGCTGAGGTGCAGAGCTGCCCCTCCCGGCCTCACGCGGCTCCGCGCTCCTCCACGCTTTGATCTCGCAGCTTGTCTCTCTCTCCCTGCCCCGATTCAGGGCTTCCCAACCCCTTTTCCTGCAAGCAGCCGTTGCAGCACATGGAGCTGTGCAAGGCTCAGGTCTGGCCGGGCGAAGGGATCCCTGGTAACGAGGAACAAAGGAGAAGAGACGTGGAGAAGTGGCTGCAGAGCCGCATTGTTTCGAGGGGCACGGTTTCCGTAGGGCTGGGAAGCAGCTCTGGGAGAACCCTCTGGGGTTTTATTTTCCTGGCGGATTTAGCCTAATCTTTATCAGCTCTGTCTGTCTTCACCAATGCTAAAGATCTGGGCTTTGTTTTGAGGACAGCCGCGGAGCACTCCCCTGTTCCCACCCAGAGGTCTCGGCTCCTCTGTGGATCCAGCAGCCACCGTGTGCTGAGTTTGGTGCCTCTCGATTTTGGTTTTTCAATGTGACCTTTGCCGTTAATCCACAACCTGAACGGGGCCATGTGCTGAAATGAAATGACCTGTTTCTCGGGAATTCAGCTCCAGTTTATCCTCAAGCTGCTTTAGCTTAAACTCTCCTCTCCCCTCTTCTCGCTCTTCTAGGTCAGAGCCTTTATCTGAACGTGGGTTTCGGTGCAGTGCTGGTTTTAAGGCCATGTGAGATACGGGGAGATGGTGACTCATGGTTTTCTGTGTAGAAATGCTCCTCCCTGGCTGTGCTTACAGGAGGGAACGTCGCTGTGGGATTGTCCCTCGCTGCTCCACCTGGTGCAGGGCTTACATGGGGGGCAGGGGGGCAAACGGGGGGGAGCTGAGCAACGTGCTTCCCTTGCAGACGTGGCACTGACTCGTTTTCTGACAGCCACCAAATCCCTGCCCATCCCTCTGCGTACAACGAGACGTGTGTCCCTGTCACAGGAGTATCCAAAGGGGCTCCTGTGACCCCCGGTGCCCTCGAGGTGCAGAGCTGGGGGTGAAGCATCACCCCGTGAGTAACCAGCTGGAGCAGAGCTCCAGGGGAGGTGATGTGGGTGTTCTGTGGCCGTGGGTCGGGAGCGGAGGTGACGACCCGCAGCGCTGGCACCGCTCCTGCACTGGCTCAGGCCCGTGACACATGAGACCCACTCGGAGTCTCATTACCTGGCACGTTTCTTGGCCGTATCTCTGCTAATTACCTCCGGCTGCTGGTGTTCACACAAGGCCTGGGCTCTCCTGCCCGTCCCCTCCCGCTGGTCGTGCCTGATGCCATCACACCGATGTCCCCGTGATGTCACGCTCTGCACTGTCCCCTCGTGATCCCGCCGTGGGGCAGGAGGGAGCACAGGGGAAAATGCTCCTGTTGCAACATGTCCCAGCAGCGCCGGCAGGTCCCAGACGAGCTCGTTCTGAGCTGTCTCTGATCCTGCTTTGGTGGGAAATGGGTTTGCCCGGCTTCGTTCCAGTCTGTGGAGCGTCCTGGTGTGGTGGGGCTGAAGGAGAAATCACCAGACTTTGGCTCTTCTTTGCGAGGCCTCGAGCTCTGTCCAGAGCAAAGGAGGGTGCAGGTGCCACCAGGCAACTGGAGATCTCGAGTGACTTAGAAAACACCAGAAGATAGAGGGAGGAACATCTTCCCGACAGGGGTGTCTGTACTCCAGGAGTTTCTCGCTTGGTAGAAGAGCTGCTTTTAATTAAAAGGCAGTTGACTTATTTATTTTGCCGAACCACAGCGAGCTGGAGGATTGCTGGAGGGCAGGGGAGCCCCTGGCACCGCAGCAGAGCTGCTGCTCCCTTCTGTTCTCACACCTCTGCTGGGATGGGGAACGGGAATGTCTGACACGTGAGGATGGGCCCGGCCTTATCCCGGCCTTATCCCGGCCTTATCCCGGCCTCCCTGTGTCATGGCACCAGGAAATGGTGGTTTATTGGGTAGAAGGTGAGTCTCAGAAGGGATCTGGATTTGATACCTGATACAAACTGTTTCAAAGGTCGTGGGCACCTGGGTTTTGGTGCCTGGGTTGTAAAGGAACTTCCACTGTCATGTGGATGTGCCTGTGACCCCTCTGGTCACATGCCCTGGACTGGAAATGGAAGCTTTAGGTGTGAACCATCCTGTTCCTCCCTGGTGTAGAAGTTTTCCTGGGGGAAAGTGGCCCAGAGAGGGGCATTTATCCCCTGCCTTGTGGTCTGCCCCGAAACTCCCGTGGTGCTGACCAGGGACAGCAGTCACCACATTCCTATTCCCTGAGCCGGAGCTGCCGGGAGGGCCCTACCTGTGCTGCTGTCAGAGGCACGGGCTTGCCAGGCCCCGTCCTGTCATCCCCGTGATTCAGGCTCCTTCCCGTCCCCGCTTCCTCCGGGCTCAGTCTCCGGTGCCGCCCGGAGCTGCCGGGCCCTGCTCAGCCCCACCGGGAGCCCTTCTGGGTAAGCTCTGGTGCAGGGTGGGTTGGGTTTGGGTTGGTGGATTGAAATGTAATCGGATCGATGCTGGGAGAAGCTTGTTTGGCTGCCTGCAGGGACAGCTGCGACGGGGGCTTTGGAGCTGAGGAGATGGAGGGGGAGCAGCCTGCGGAGTGCTGGGGGATTGATCGACGTAGGATCCGAGTGGTTGGGAGAATCTGCCTGATCTGTCAGGGCTGCTGGGGACGGGAGCGAGTCTCCTTGTGAAAGCCACAGGCCAGCACCTCGTCTGCCCGCTGCTCCCTGAGCCGTCTGGCAGATTTACCGGCGCTGGTGGCTGGAGGGCCCTGCTGGGGACGCGTGCCAGGGCTGGCCACGGTGCTGCTGACGGGCTGGAGGCTCCGGGCTCCTGTCGCACTTCCACGTGAGCAGCCTCCGGCTGCAGATAAAGGAGCAGGATGGATGGTGCAGGATTAGCCTGGCCGGGTTTTCTCTGCTGAGAGAGGCGGTCGGGTGAAGAACATCCTGAGTTTCAGCTGCAGGCTCTGAGCTGGGGTGGGGACCCTGGTGATTTGGGGCAGGGGGTCGTGCTGGCTCCCACCACTGGGCCAGGGCATTGGGAGAACCTGGCAGCCCTTTTGAGCTGGTTGGGAGGGAACAGCCCCAGCCTCTGCCCGGCATGGGGAGCCCCAGGCACAGGGCAGAACCCCGGGGCCATGTTTCCCCATGGCCAGCTCTCCTGCTTTCCCCTCCAGCCCCTGACTGCTTCCTCCCTTCCCACAGGCATGAGTGACCAGGCTTGCCCCCAGCGCTGAGCAGCCGGAGCCGCCGGGACCAGGGCCAAGATGCCAATCCCTCCTCCCCCGCCGCCACCACCGGGCCCCCCCCCACCTCCCACCCTCGGCCAGGTAGGGTCTGCTCGCTGCTCAGTGGCCTGGCTGGTTGCCAGGTAGGGAGGTGGCCTCTCTGCACATGGTGTTAACTTGCCAGGAGCCCCCGTGTTGTCTCTGGACCCCCTCAAGTCCACCTATGAGAGCTTTGACTGACCCATGGGCTGAGCCTCAGTTTCCCTCGCAGCAGAGTCTGTATGTGGAAGGGTCCACATGTGGCTCTGGTGTCTTCTGCTCCACCATGACTGGAGGGGGAGAGCCGGGGGTCTCGCACATGGCTGTGCCTTGGGTCTAGGTAGGATGGGGTCTCAACCTCGCCCTGTACATCAGCAGCGTGACCTCCTAGGGCAGCCCAGTTGCTCCATCTGGAATTGCCCCCAGAGAAGGCCGCTGGCTGGGGTGGGGATGTCTCTGGGCTCAGCCAGGGAGAAGTGTGAAGATGGAGTCAGGCTGTGCCTACTCTGGATCCATGTGCTCCTGCTGAGCTGCTTCTTGTCTCCAGGCCAACACAGAGCCACCGAAACTGAGCCGAGAGGAGCAGCGTGGCCGTGGGGCCCTCCTGCAGGACATCTGTAAAGGGACCAAGCTAAAGAAGGTGACACAGATCAATGACCGGAGCGCCCCGATCCTAGAGAGTGAGTACCCGCCTGGCACGTCCCTGGGAGCTGCTGGGCCCCACCCTGGGTGCTGCTGTGCCCTTTGGGTTGGCTTCTGGGCTCTCACCCGTCTGGTTTCCAGCAGCAGCTCCTTGCAGGAGCTGATAACACCAGCTGAACCTCTCTGCCTCTCTCCTTGCAGAGCCCAAGGGCGGTGGTGGTGGCAGCTACGGCTCTGGCTCAGCCGCCATCCAGCCGAAGGGTGGCCTCTTCCAAGGTGGCGTCCCCAAGCTCAGGCCCGTGGGGGCCAAGGACAGTTCAGGTAATGGCTCCTGGCTGTGGTTTGCAGGGGGTTCCCTGGGGAGGTCCCCAAGCAGGAGGGGCTGAGGATCTTGCCGTGTTCACCTGGGGATTTCAGTTGGTTCAAGGCCCCCAAGTGATCACCCCACATGTGACCACAGCCGAGCTGTGCTCTCCCCATGCCGGTGTCCCTTGACACAAACCTCCTCGGCAGACCCAGGAGTCACGTGTGCTGGTGAACGTTTCTCTCTGCTGTTTTCTGTGGCAACCTGCCTCCCAGCAAGGCAGAGAGTGGTGAGCTTGGAGCCATGTGTGGCTGAGCGCCGTGCCAGCTCCTGCCTGTGCCAGACAACGTTCCCCACGGCCTGGCCCTCCTCGGCTGAGCGTCCAGGGACAGAGCACGTCGCTCTCGCCACCTCCCGTGCCCTGCCAGGCCTCTCACTCTGCTTCCCTTCCCCACAGACGGCTGCACTAAGCAAACCCTGCAAGTCCCCGGCTCCCGAGCAGCCGCCCCCAGGCCCCCGGTGCCAGCCGGCAACACCCGACCTCAGGACGATGGTGACAACACCCGGGCATCTCCCCCGGAGCTGCCGCGCACTCAGAGGCCTTCCCTGCCAGACCTGTCCCGGCCCAGCACCGCCGGCAGCACCGGCATGAAGCACAGCTCGTCCGCCCCCC
>VYZX01027709.1:67584-84698 GCA_013401335.1 Brachypteracias leptosomus | reverse complement strand
CTTTTAGAGAGGGCATGGTTAAACTGAATCAGGTCCCGATGGGTATTTAAAAGTTCTAAAGTTTTCCAACTTCCTCATTCATGGAGATAATTTGAAAAATTTCCTCTCTCAAGCAACCATTATACTTCTTTCTGTACACTATGGAGAAAAGCACCAGTTTTAGTCAGAATCCATGGAATATTTGTAAATTAGTACTATATTCAGGTAGCTGTCATGGAACTTTGACTCTTCCAGGGGGAAAACTGGGCATTTTGGTAACAGATCTACCCAGAATTGGGCAACAATAACTATAAAAAGCATTGTGAGGATTTCTGAAAAAAAGAAATGTCTGATTAAATTAAACGTGCTCAGCACTTCTTAACATAACACCCATTATCATAATATCATGAGCAGAAGCCTGTGTAGCTCAGATGAAAGCAGTTACCATGTTTCTGGAGCAGGACCACAGGCACTTCCTTGAACCACCACTCCCTTCTGCGCTGCTTTGCTAGTCATTTGCTTTCTGTACTGAAGATGCACAGTATCACCATGAGGGAAGCACAAGATGTGATCCAGTCTTATTTCATACAGTCTGCCCTAAGCTTGTCACAATTGTTAAATATTATGCAAAAATGACATAACATATGCTTCCCACTTACACTCCATCTTCCATAGGTTCTTTTTTTTCAGGGGAACAATAAAGGAAAGAGGTTCATTCTAGCATTCTTCCAGCCATTACAAACATGGGAGTAATAATGTGCTGTGCACATGTAGCCTGGGAAGTGTTAGGTGCTAGCCATTCCCTTCTGTTCTCAATCCACAAATCTGGAAATGTGACATCTCTCAGTGTGGGAGTACGAATCCTCAGCTCAAGCTGTTGAGACACCTCCTTAGAGTATCTAGTAGTTGCACTGAGACAGTGTATTTCAGATGAGCCTCAAATCCGCAGGATGGCCTTCTCTAGTCTGGAAGTATGAAATTCCCTGAGCCAAAGTTTTTACAAATGCCCACAAATTACAGGCAGAGATCCATCCTAAAGATCCATTTGAAAGGCATGGAGTCCATTCTCAGCTGATATAAGTTGGCCTTGCTGCACTAAAGACTGAGAAGCCAGGGGTGATTGACACCTGCTGTGGAAGTAACCCAAAATCATGATAAAAGCCACCAGAAACTGCTTTTAAAAAGTTCACCATGATGGAAAATGCAAGACAGACAAAGTACTAAAAGCTTTTATGTTTAGAATTTCTTTGATGAGATATTTTTCTGAGGACTAAGATGACTGATATTCCAGAAATGAACATCAAACCATGTAGCGCAATCCTGGAACTGTCAGTTTAACATCTGGAAAGAGAAAAATCATAGTGCAGCTCAGGCAGTCCCTCCGAAAGCACAGTTTAGTCAGTGAAAGACAATATAGGTAATACAGAGAGAAAAGTGTACTTTAATTAATGTATGAGGAGCCTGTAGGAGTTAATTTTAGTGTAGACAAGAAAAGTGGAGTGGATGATATATATAAGAAGTATTTGATTAAGCAGCTCACCGAGTTTCGGCCAGTGAGGTACAGAAAAAACCTAGGTACATTTGTGGTACAGAAGGAACTGTGATTGAGGAAGGGAATGTTATCTGAAATAAAGAATGGTTCTAACTACTAACATTTTAAACACCAATTAAATTGTCACTGAACTGACTTTTGAGTTTGGTCTGGTTTTCCTAAGACTGTATTATCATGTACTAAAGTATGACTTGGATTATCTGTCTGTGAAAATGAGGAAGAAGGATGAAAAACAACCAAATAAAATCTTTCCTTGAAAATCTGTATTGGCTGTCAGGAGATCTGGCCTGAGCATACAGGAACAGGAGAACACTCACACTTACTGGGTTTAAAGAGCTAGTGCAGAAGGAACAAACACACCTTTGGCTTTAATGTATCTGTCTTCTGGGACTTCTCCAACCTACACGTTGTCCAGAGTGGCTCAGACGTAGAAAGGCAGGAGTGAAAGATAAATTATTTGCTTCAGAAATTGGGAGGATGCAGTGGAAGAATTTTGACTTTGAAATTTTGACTTTTTGCTTCTGCATCAAAACTGTCAGGGCTGGGTCTGGTCGAAGAGGCTCACATAAAAATATCTTTTCTTAAGATTGCATCCTAGGACTGTATTAAATACACTCCCAAAACCAAGAGCAAAGTCTGTCTGAGAGCCTTCCCCGGATCCAGTTTTGTTTAGCTCATTAAAGTTTCAGTGTTTTGGGAGCCCTTTTGCTGTTCCTAAGTACAACTCTAAGCACCTGAATCTCTGAGTCTTCCCTTTCCTGGCCCACTGACTTTCATGAGTGTTTTGCCTAAAGTTATTGCCTCTCTTTCCTGCCCTGCTGCTCTAGTTTTCTGAATCCTCCTTGGGCACAGTGTTGCATTCAGTGTCAATTATTTTACTTTACTGAACACATAAAACAAGCTTCAGTTTCACTTAGTATTTCATCTTCCTTGAAAGATTTATACTTCCAATCTCTGCTAGATTACTGAGGCAAACAATGAATTCAATTAAGGAAATTATAGTAAATGATGCTGATTCTGTCAGAACATCGTTTGCTACTTCTCAGAGGTTGCACCATTTCACTCAGTTACCTCTTGTTCCATGTATTTGAAAAAAACATCATTCCACTTATGATCACCTGTCAATCTACCTTCTGTTTTTCTTTCTAAAAAATCCCTAGTTTTTATAACTACAGGTGAGTTGTTTGAAGAACAAAATTGTGAGCTGACTAAAATCATGGGCAGGATTCTGCATGGCCTGGTAGGTATACATCAACACATACCAAGAATTCACACACACAATGTATATGAAGGACTGCAGACATTCAATTATTTTTGTTTTCAGTAGAAGAATTTTGTAAAATACTGACATTTGGTATCTCTGTAAAACACTTGGAACAGTAAGTTAAGACAATATAAAGCTTTACAGCATTTTTATTTATATAATTGCATTTTAGATACTACCCACCACACATTCTGTGTTATTTTAAAGTTATGTGGTTGTGACAGATTTTCCTCTGCCAGCATTAAAATGGCAAAAAGCAAAAATGCAGCAGAAAGAAAGTAACTATAAAAGGTGGTCATCTCTCAGTAGAACAAAAGATACTGCTTTGTGGTGTAACACTGAATAGAATTGACATCAACAAGTCTAGTTGTGTATAATCTGAGCTTTCAGGTTTCAAGACAAATCCATGAAACCTAATTCTGTCTCATGCTTTTTGGGGTAGGGAAAGGGGTGGGCAGCCCTATTCTTTATGTATGTAATTCTGCTCTGGCAACTAGAGAGTCAGGAAACAAATTTCTTCAGTCAAATTCCTGTATCTGCAGAATCACAGACTCACAGAATGGTAGGGGTTGGAAGGGCCCTCTGGAGATCATCTAGTCCTCCCCCTCTGCCAAAGCAGGTTCACCTAGGGCAGGCCACACGGGAACAGGTCCAGCTGGGTCTTGAAAGTCTCCAGAGGAGAATCCAAATCTATCTGTGTTCTGTTAGGCTATTCTTTTGAACATTTTCACACAACACAGATGCTTTGCAGAGACTGAAATACAAATTCACAAAAACTGGGGTGATTCCTCCAAATATAGAAAGGAATATAGAAATAGAGATGAACCAACCACAATCTTTTTAAAAAGGGTAGAAAGGAGGACCCTGGGAACTACTGACTTGCCAGCCTCACCTCTGTGCCTGGGAAGATCATGGAACAGATCCTCTTAGAAGCTCTGATAAGGCACGTGGAAGACAGGGAGGTAATTCAAGACAGCCAGCATGGCTTTACTAAGGGCAAGTCCTGCCTGACCAACTGAGTGGCCATCTACAATGGAGTGACTACAACAGTGGACAAGGGAAGAGCAATGGCTGTCATCTATCTGGATTTCTGCAAGGCCTTTGACACGGTCCCCCACAACGTCCTTCTCTGAATTGGAGAGATATGGATTCAATGGGTGTACTGTTTGACGGATAAGGAACTGGAACTGGTTAGATGGTCACATCCAGAGGGTAGTGGTCAAGAGACTGATGTCCAGATGGAGATGTGTGACAAGTGGCGTCTCTCAGGGGTCTGTACTGGGACCAGTGCTGTTTAATATCTTCATCAATGATACAGACAGTGGGATTGAGTGCACTCTCAGCAAGTTTGCAGATGACACCAAGCTGAGTGGTGCAGTGGATGTGCCAGAGGAAAAGGATGCCATCCAGAGGGACCTAGACAAGCTTGAGAAGTGGGCCCATGTGAACCTCATGAGGTTAACCAAGACCAACTGCAAGATTCTGCACCTGGGTCAAGACAATCCTTGTTATCAATACAGGCTGGGGGACGATGTGATGGAGAGCAGCCCTGCAGAAAAGGACTTGGGGGTACTGATGGACAAAAAGCTGGACGTGAGCCAACAATGCGCACTTGCAGCTCAGAAGGCCAATCACATCCTGGGCTGCTTCAAAAGAACTGTGGCCAGCAGATCGAGAGAGGTGATTCTGCCCCTCTGCTCTGCTTTGGTGAGACCTGATGAATACTGCATCCAGCTCTGGAACCCTCAACACAAGAAGGACATGGTGGAACACTGGAACAGGTTGCCCAAAGAAGTGGTGGGAGGCTCTATCCCTGGAGATGTTCGAGGCCAGGCTTGATGGGGCCCTGAGCAACCTGATCTAGTAAGACATGTCCCTGCTGACTACAGGGGGATTGGACTAGATGACCTTTGGTGCCTTCCAATCCAATGCATTCTATGAACTTGTACAATCCTTTTTCTAGCTAGTCTGCTTAATTAAATCCAATACATTTCTGCGAAGCAAAACTACTATTATGGTGAATAATTTCCTGATAGTGAAGGGATATTTAAATGGGCTCATCTTTTCTAAATGGAGGCTTCACCATCTGTTCTGTCCTTTTATTACAACTAGAGAGAGAACCTAACTCCCTGCATCAGCATGTAAAGTCTAGTATTGAAATGATTTAGATGTATGTGTATGTTCTTTATGCACCTGGTATGTTTTCTCACATACCAAACACAAATTAGTGGGAAGACCTGTCTCTTGTATCCTAATAAATTCTCTGATCTAATGTCTTTATTTCTTTCTCACAGCAGCAGAAATTGATGGCCAGTAGTTTGCATTTTATTAGGACAATTATGACCCTGTTGCTGTCCTGTAGGAATTATATCTTTATTGTGCTGACATTTTGTGATATCATTTATCTCTCTACAGAAAATGAGCCTTAATTCCTATTCTCTCCCTCTTGCAGGGCCTACATATGCTTCATCATGGACAGAAATCTTGTAGGACATGTGCTAAGGATGTGTCAGACTGCTGAAAAGTTGTCCTTCCCCAGAGGATGCCATACAATCTCTCTTAAGACCATTTAGAGAAGAAACCTATTTTCCTTAGAGTAGCACAGGACCAGAAACTCCAAAATGCACCACACTGCATAACTTTTACTGCTTTAAATGACAATTTTTTCAGTCAGTTAGGAAGGGAGGTGCAGGTTGCCACATCTTATACTCTCTATATCAGGAGCCTGGCTGCATGCTCAATACAAACATTAATTCAAAGAAAATCCTCAGGGCCTACCTGTGTTGTAGCCCCTCCCAAGTGCTGGCCAGGGCCGATGATTCTTCCAAAGGTTGCCCAAATACCAATCACTCTGGTTCTCCACTAAGCCAAGAACCTGCTGCCCTGTAAATAAGCAAATTTCAAAAAGATCATGAGACAAAAGACAGTCAATCAATGGAAAACAAACATGAAATCTGGAGAAGGACAGGCAGTGGAAAGAGAAGACAGAAGTGTGGGTGCTGCCTTCTTAATCACACATTTGGAAGATGCCTGCTTATGTAACAGACAGCAAGCCTGGCACAGAAAACTCAGCATGGCTCATTTCTTTCCTTCTCCCCTGGCTAGTCTGAGTAATTAAACACTGTGGGAACCTTCGTCATGCTGACAAAAATATATCACCCAGACAAATCTGAATGCTGCTTGATTTTGGAATACAATGATGGAGAATCCTCCTAGTGAGAAGTAAGTGTTGGTAAAATGATCATCTAATATGAAGATCTGTTCATACTCTGATGGAGATAATAAAATTGAAGAACAAGGCTCAGTATAACATATCATTCTTTTCCCATGCTCCCCCCAACAAGTTTCATGGATTTTTTTCTCAGTCACAAAGTGCATCTCTTTTGCTCAGAAAATACTGGAATCTAAGAGTTTACCTACACAAGAAAGTTGCACTGTTTTAATTTAAGAGAGCAATTTAAAACTCATTTAGGTAAGCCAGTGTGGAATGCTGCACATAAATTATTATTTCGGTTTTAGATGGGTTTATTTTGGTTTAGTTTACATTGATTAGCAGCTGGCTTCAGCTAGAGTAAAACGTGTTTTAAATTAAATGTGTCTAGAAGGTTTGCACTGCTTAAAAATCAACTGAAAAGTGAATGTTTGTATAGATAAGGACTTAATTATCTATCCCGAAATGTGCTGTATAAAATGTAAATAAGAGAATTGATTGAAATGATGCTCTGGTGATGGAGGATGGAGGGAAGGGGAAAACTGCATTGGAACTAGTCAAAAAAAGGAAAGGGAATGGTGTTTTGACAGAGGGACCCGCTCAGTGAGGGCACTAAGACTGGGATTGGAAATTACTTTGCAACCTTTTGAGAAAGCAATTAAATATCATGCTTTGAAGGCACATTTTCAAATCCCAGTTACACTCATAAAATTGGGTGTATGGTCACAGCAGAGCACTGAAAGCATTAAATGATCATTATATGCTGCTTATGTAGGACTACAGCTGTATTACTAAAATTTCAGTATGGCTCATAACAAGATTAGGCTAATAAACAAGACATAAAGACAGAAGTGATGAATTCAATTTTATAATTGACCAGGAAGATGTTAAGATAGGCCAGGTGATTGTGATACTCTCCTGTGGTATCAGTGGAACAGCAGTAACCCCCACAGGTGTCTTGAATGCTGTTTAAAAGTGTTAAGCAGCAGTGAGTGGCCAACACATATAACAAATAAATCAGAACATTAAAAAAGCATTCAAGGAGTGGACGGAAATCAATCTAGAAATAACCTTGAGAGATTATCAAGTCCACTCTACACCACTGTTCAGGATCATCCTACTCTATCCTAATTACAACATGCCAGTCCTCACCAGACCTAATGAGGTCTCTCCTTCTCCATTATACATAATATATATTGAATATTTCAAATTATACTCATTTTTTAAGAAGGTGGAAAATCTGAGGTAGAGCAGAAAGGATCATATAAAAAAGACCATGATACATTTATCACCCCACTGGTGTAGCTGAGAACTGGTAATATTAACAGACTGAAATGCACAAGAGAATGAAGGAAATGACAAGTTAGAGACAGATGCATCCTAAGCAACTGATGATTTGTTCATACAAGTAAACTGCAGCAGCTCTCAACCTGTGAGACACATGGAACACACTAGACAGTGCATTATGCACCACAAGCCACATATTGTGAGGAAATATGAAAGGGACCTCAACTGGTTGAAACAAGTCTTAGCCAAAGAAGGCTGAAAGGCATAATTTAAACCATCACTTATTGATTCTGTGCCGTAAGACCACCTGTTTTTTATAACCACACCCTTACAGTTGAGGCAGAATAAATCAAAATAAGAAATTACTATAGTTAGTAAAGGATGAGAAAAAAAAAAACCCAAACCAATAAAAAATGCAGCTGCAGCTGGGCTGGAATGATTGGCACAGCTGGTAGGAAGAAAGTGACCCTGCCCATATTCTAATAGTGCATTTCACAACTCAGCAGTCCACAGATCCTTCTCAGGATAGCACTGCTACCATCAAAAGAAATGTTAGAATTCCATTTGCAAGAAGCAGATACTGAACTTCTTTACTAAGGAGCATCAATCTGCTTTCATTATTTTAGCCACATGCATTTCCCAATAAGCTACAGAGTTCAGCCTTCAAACTGATGAATAATAAAAAATGAACAAACCTTGCTGCTTGTTAATGGTTTTCCTTTCCCACCTACCAGTCCAAAATCTCAGTTATGAAAATGTACTCCTGATATGCTTATTTCTCAGTTGCTATTTCTCTTGCTAAGATAAACTCAACCTGAAAAGGCTCAGGAAATTATGTTTGCATATATTTATTGTAGCTGTATCATTTCCTTCTCCTTTTTCCCTTTATTTTTGAAGACATCAGAACAAATCCTACTCTCATCAGTATTCCTTGGGGTTTGATACGGGACATGGATGAAGGCAGAGATTAACATTATGTAAGCTTTAGGGCTTAAGATACATGGATCAGATAATGTGACTTACTATGTAACAACTGAATTGGAAAAACTGCCTGTACCATATCCTTTTAGCTTGTCACAAATACAAGGTAAAATGTGTTAGCTAACACACTCTGGTTTGCTTTTGCAATGGCCTGGGAATGTGCACATGTCCACGTACTGTCCTACAGTAGAGCATCATGCAACTTGTCAGGCCACTGTAACTCTTGCTGATGCCTAAAACTCTACTAGACACATGAGATGGTTTGTCTCCCAAGCAACCTTGGAGAAAGTTATGAAGATACGTTTTGCATCTTCTCTAGTTATATTTCTGTTTTCTCTAGGCTGGAATAGTGTTGCTGTTGCTGCCAGAGAAGAATATATTTTTATTTCCCTTTACATTGTCTCCATGATCTTGACATAGGGCAGAAGTGCTCAGGAAACCAGAACTTCAGCTGCATAGCAAATATTAATGGTTCCAAAAAATGTTTTCAATCTGAATACATAAAAGAAATTCAGAAATATTATCTGGAAAAAAAATCCCCAAATATTTTGATCTGAAGGTATCAAAATAACCACTTCTAAATGTAAAACCTTCCTCATTTTAAATAATATCAATGTGGCACATAATACAGATACATAACATATACTATATATACCACATTATTCTAGATATCTAAAAGTTCAAACAAAATAAAATCCTAAGGTTTGCTCTTCCAATTTTGAACAACTAAAAATGAGCTTTCGTCAAAGATTTTTATATCCACTAATCATTGTGAGAACATCTGCCAGAATGCTTAGAATTTATGTGAGCATTACCAATTATTTCATTTAGTTATTTACTTTTTCAAATGCATTATGAAGTTATAGAAATGAGGCACTGGCCAAAGCAATGCATGGCACAATGTTGAGTGGGTACAATGGATGCTCCTCTTGCCTGCAGTTCTCTGACCATCCAACAATCCCCATCTGTCCCTCTGCCACTCTCCATGCCTCCCCTGCAGGGTGCCTGCAGTTCTGTGGAAACTTTCACCAGCTTCATTTCACCTCAGATTTTCTGATGAGAAAGACCAGAGTTCCTTCCCACCATGGCCTTTTGTAAAAGGCAAGGGTTAAAAGACTTATATGAAATACTGTTCCAGCAGATGAGAACATGGTGGCTACCACAATGAATTTGAATCATTAAGCATTCTGAGCTGCCTGTTTCTTCTTCCTAAGAGTTATTATAATAAAATACCACCACTAACAGCAAAAGCTCTGTCATTGTTTTCTGCTCTGGCCCTGCAGTTATGATTAAGTGCGCTCCTCTCACTCTCTGTGACTCGAGGCACAAGTCAGCTTATGAAAATGAAGCTGTCTTTCTTCCTTATTCATACATCATCACTAACAGCCAGACAACAGAAACAAGGTTATGATTCTGGCATGACCATGGTGAAAAATTACTGAGTAGGCAGAATTACAGCTGGATTGTTTGGAATGGGGCTCTACGCTGCCTGGCTGTGGGATGAGACTTCTCCAGAAGGCAGCTGCACAGCTACAGCATTTTGCACAGTACAGCTCCCTGATAGCTCTCGCATGATGAGAAGTGCTTCTCTCCTTGCAAAAGCTTAGCTGTTGCTGGGAAGAGGTTTCCATGGAAAATCAGATACTTCTGAGCTTGACAACTCAATGCTTTCGATTCTGTTTTCACTTCATAGATTTCTGGTGGCTAACAGAGGGGAAAGCACGATTCTCTAATTCAGGCATTGAAGGAGACTCCAGATCTCATCTCAGCTCCCAGCTCTAATACTGATTTCTTGGGTGACACTGGAGAGGTCACTTAACAGCCTCTTGCTCAACTCTCCCTTAATATAAATGGGGATAACAGTAACTTTTACCCCTCTTCCATTTTGCCTCTCTCACATACAGCAAACCTAAGTCCTCTGAGGTAATAAATGTGTGCTAGTTTCTACTGAGAGGCCTAGCAGCAGCTGCATGTGGCCAGGCTGGAACTCCAACCAGCACAGCACTGGGTCTCCAGCAGCAGGGAGTAGCAGCTGTGCAGTCTGGAGCATAACAGTACTGCTCTATGGCTCCATTCTTAATAATGGTCCTCTGGCTTCCAGTGACTTGTGGCACATGGCAAATCTGAAAAAGTATCAGCTTTTATTTATGCTAAATCTGGTATCTGCTAGTTTCATTTCATGCCCAATACAACCTTGGTCCCTGTGAACAGTATTTTCCTATTCTGCCCTGATTTTTTTCCAGTTTTAGAGAACCACCTAACCTCAGCTCTTGCTTTGAAGTATTTTGCTATTACAAACAACAATAATAGTAGGAAAAAATAATAGGTACTACAACTATTTTAAACATCTTCTTTAGCCTTTTTTCCTTTGTCTTAAGAGACTACAGTGTTTTCACATGACTCTACGGCAATTACAGTAACAGCAATGGGTTCACAGCTTCCTGTGGTCCTGAGGACATCAGGCTTGTTTCCAGAAGGGGAAAATAAAAAGGTATGTTAGAGGGGTGGTAAGGGGTGGGGGCGTTTCACCTTTTGGGTGCCCATGGCCGAAGGGTGAGTGGATATCACAGGAGAGATCCATTTCTGCAGAGCTCTCCTGGGTTGTTACTTTCACAAGTGTCCCGGTTTGAGCTAGAACAGAACTAATTCTGTTTTAGTTTTCAGCTCAGTCTCTTCTAAGTGACTGCACTTTCTGAAGTTAATGGGGCATTTTCGCAGACAGTGTCTGCTTCTAGCAGTGATAGTGCCTGATGTTTAGAGTTACTATCAAGGACTGGTGTGCAGAAAGGCTCTTGCTTATACTTGCTCCTATGAAGACCAAGGTCACTGCTAAATCCTGTGTACCACCTTGTGGGTGCAGAAAGTAAAAGGTCACATCTGTGGGGAAGAGGTGGACAGCACAGGTGACCCTACACTGACCAATAAGGTATTCCATCCTATATATATTCAGTATAAAGCTGAGGGATCACAAGGATCATGCTCTCTTCAATGGCCGGTGTCTGAGGAGGACTCTGTCCATTCTGCCTTCAATCTCAATCCATGTGTTCCTGAATCCACTTCCAAAATCCAGCTCCTGAATCCAGTTCCCATCTGCTGCTGAATCCAGTCTGGGACTTCCCCAGTGTCTGCTCCACAGCATCAGTAGTGACAGTGGCTAACCGCCATCAGGGGAGTTGGGTCTAATATTGCTTTTTTATGTATTCGTGTATATTTTATTTAATTATTATTATTTGCATTAAAGCTGTTTAGTTTTCCAATCCATAAGTCTCTCTCCCTTACTCCCTTTCTCTTCCCCTTTTGGGAAGGGAGAGGGGTTGATAGAGAGCATCTGGCATTCATCTAGTGGCTGGCCCAGCCCTGACCCTTGACAGCAAGGTTCTGCTGTATTTGATCGTATTTTTCTAAAGAGAAAACCAAGTGCAAAGTATTTTTCAGCCTTTAAAAACACAGTAAATAAGCAATTTCTACGCTGTGGAGGTAATTAAGGAGAACAGAGTAGAACTTTGTCTTTCTACTTCTAACTACTTAACAGCTGTGGTTTAGATCATTAGGAATTTAATACAGACATGAATGCTGGAGCCGCAGCCAAGTACTGCCAGAGCAATACACATCTTCAGTGTAAGCTGAAAGCACAGGAGAAGGTCTCAACAAGAATTTAAGATTCAAGTTTGGTAGGAATCAGGAGAACTACAAAGTTCTGCTCCCAAAATGGGACAGAAATAGAGAATAAAAAGGTGACAGGAGGGAAGAGGTGAAAAGGTACATATTCTGAATGCTGGAATATTTCTAAATTGGCCCATACTTAGTCCAACAAACCTAGTAAGAACTAGCTGAATCTCTAATGGTATAATGAAGCTGGGTTATTTTCTGCACAACTCTTGAGTTAAAATCATTCATTAATGTCCTTTCCCTCTTCTCTCCTCCTGATTTCTTTTTCTTTATCTTTTAAAGAGACACGCTTCCCTTCTGAAATTTTCAAGGCACATCCTCAGCTGGTATAAATCTGCATGACTTCAATGAAATCAGTGTACTTACACTGATTGATACCAGCTGAAAGTGCTGCACTTCATGTTAAGTCTTGCCTGAGTGACTGACCCCTTCTCTATGGCCTTCCAGTCCCTGATCATGCACTGGTTATATAAAATATGTGGCTTCTAAAATCTTTCACTTCTCCTGCCACATCTCTCATCCATCTCTTCAGGTCACTGTCAAGTTCAAGCTTTTCATCCTCTATTGGTGATCTGTGCAATTCTTGCACTGTCTGTATCAATTCATGCTTATTCCTGCTCCCAAACTCACTTCTCCCTTCTACTGCCATGCCCTCTCTCATCCCTAAAGACTGTCTTCTCATGCAACAAATGCCCTAAGTTACCTCTGAGAATATATTTCAAGCACAAAAACTCTCCACACTTTCCTCTATAAAGTTTTCAGAAATTTTACCATGAATCCACTGTAAAATATGCACATGAAATCTTGTGTGCACTGTAAGACAGACCTGCCTGTCCCCAGAAACACGTTATGACATTTTCTCATATACCTGTATATTACAGGATACAGTGTTCAACAGAACTGAATACTTTAACATCTACTGTGCATTTATTTCACAGGTGCGCATTCATGTAACAGATATAGGCATTATATGTATATGCACACATGCATACACATATATATATGTGTGTGTATATATATAGGCAGGTATAGGAAAAGGCAGTCTCTAATGTGAAGAACTCTTTTACATATGGAGAAGTGAAGTTTCTGAGAAAAATCCATCCCACACAAGTTTAACTTTTAAATTTAATATCTCATTTGCATCAAGTATGTTGCTGTTTCCCAACAGCCACTACCCCTTCTTAGTGGACCAATTGCTGAAAGAGACCATCCAACTGCATGGATGGTCACTAAGGAGCAACTTGGATGAGAAGGAGGCCAAAGAGTAGCTCCATGGTAGCACAACATTGGATTCACACAAGTGAATTACTTTACGTAAGTGGAGCAGAGGTAGATACAGTACATCAAGAGCAGAGAAAGAAAAGATGGGCCAGGTTGACTCAGTGAAGGAGAAACAGGCCAGTGAAAGGAATAAAGAAGACACTGGCAAGGTAGGAACAAGAATCTAAAGCAATGGTATCAGCTGACTTCTGGATGTACACAGAGGTGTTGATATGGCCAGGGCAAAAGAAGTTACAGCAATTTGGACCAGAGAAGAAGAGAGTCTGTACAGAAAGAAATGTGACAAGTGTTTTGTAGGTGGCAGAAGAGAGGATTCAAAAGGCACAACCACATACAAAAGGTTATCAACAGGATGAAGTATATAGAGTTGGCATGAGAAACATCGGGGTAAAGAGCTAAATCTGTGACTCATCTTCATGAGGAAAGATGAAAGAATTAAATCAATAAAAAGATGAGAATATATTGGGCTTCCACACATCATCTTCTTTCCTCCAAGGGACTTGTTAGAAAAACTAAGAGGACAGTGAAGAGTTCAGCAAACTACAGCAAAGCTAGCAAATCTGTCATTAATGTTTGCAGCACTTTCATCTGCAGAATTTCAGGGAGATAGATTCTCGGCAGCTAAGCATAAGGAGTAAGTGTGGAAAAAAATCTTTCACTTTGAAACAAAAATTTTGAGGTTTTCTGTGACAACAGCAAGGCTTTGTGTGCCCACGAGGACAGGGCTCCTGTGTTGCCACCAACTTAAGAAGAATTTGAGGATGTTATGATTTGGACAAGCATAGAAGTTCTTGTTTGTTTTCTACCTGTCAGGAAAGGACATGCCCAACACATTGCCAGGAAAAGTGCTCTAGCATGGAGTCTGAGGAAGCATGAGTCTGACAACTCATATGGTTGTCAAATTGTAAGCTAGACCAGAAGAGATACCCATACCAGCTTCACGTGCTGCTGAGCTTGTCCTTCCTCACCTCAGTTTTTATGTCACTGTTTATAGCACAAAACGTCCCAGCAGTAGAACTGACAACCTAATTAACAGCAATAGGTGACTTGACACAAACCCTTTCTCAGGTGGTAGCTATTCTCTTCTAAACAGGCTGCAGAGTTCAGCGAGATGTACTCATTGCTCTGACTACACACCTCACTCTTTTATTCACACCAATGTCAGCTTAAAGATTGTGTGCCCTGACATTGCTTTTTCCTCATCATGGTCTCCTTTTTAATTTTTAATTTATTCAATATTAAAACCCACACTCTTAAAAAATCAAAACTTCTTTCTCTGAAAGCAGCAAAACGTCCTCATGAATAAAGTAAATTCAAATCTACCACTTCTAATATTCAAGTACTGATCTGAGAGAAAATGTATTTTTAGATGACTGTGTTCAGAGTTTCAGGAACGTACAAGCTGTTAAAACAATGGCTTGAATTTGTGTGATGCAGGAATATATGATCACTGAACAAAAATGTTTTCCTTCTTGCTGCCAAAGAAAATACAACAAAAATGTCTTTGAGGAGCATGTGGAGAGCATGAAGAGACCTTGATTCTGCCTGTCATAACTGTCAATTTTATGGAGAGGTCCAACATTTTTGTTGGCACAAACTCCCATGTGAAACACATCTCAGTAATGGGGACCTGAGCAGTAGGCTGCAACATGTAATCAATAACCTAACTCTTACACAATGCCTTTCCTTAGTAGCACTTTAAAAAGGAAAGAAGAGAGCTCCTTACAGCAGAAGAAACTGAGGCACATGGTGATGGACTGACATTTCCAAGGTCACTGGGGAGGTAAGTGGTCATCTATGAACAGGTGCCAGCACTTGTAAGACACAGAGCACTGCTCTTAGATACTGAGAGATACTGTCCTTTTTAGCAGCCTAGTGCCTAAACTGTCACTGCCAGTAATTATTTAGAAATTCCCACTCAGCTTGTCTTCTGAACAGCTGTCAGCTTACTGGGTCCACTGATGGCCGAGTTTTTCTCACCACATCCCTGAATGCTACGTTCTGCTCTGCTATAGATTTACATTGGGTACATCCCTTGGGATTCTGGGCATGTCTCTTCACTTTCCTCTTGACGTTCAGGCAGCTCAGCTGTAGCCATGTAAACCTTAAGCTCCCTCTGTTAAACGAACAAACTTAACTCAGATTCACACCAGGGTAACCGAGGTTAGCAGCTGGCTATGCATTCCTCACTTTCATTCTGCAAAATGAGGGTAACACCACTGCTTCATTACACTTCATCAGGCTTCAGTAATCAGTGTTTGAGGTTTTTTTGAATAGGAAACTGTTGTTTATTAGTAATAAATTAAGAGACAGAGGGTAAGAGCTTTCTAGTATTTCGGAGACTGTTCATGTGCACAGCTTCCTACTTCATATCCTTTTTGGCAGTTCTCATATGTAAACAGCAAGATATTCAACCTCCTTCTTTTTTATTTAAAAGAAACAAATCTTCTAAATAAATGAACACACCAGGACTGTTTGTAAGCAAGAAATCAGTAGGTATGTATCATAAGCACCTTCTCTGAGCATCAGAGGAGTCCCAAAATGTAGAAGCAGTGGCAGGAAAAAAACCCAAGATGAACAAAATGAAAAGGATTGCTTTTCTGGTAACAAGTAAATAAAAACAAACCAAACCAGAAAAAAACAGTGCTGTATTTCATAGAAAAGGGCTGTAGACACCCACTTAATGTGAAAAAGGTTGTCAAGTCATTGTATGTGGTGTTGAAATCCAACTATATTGACATTTTTCCTCTTTGTTGGTTTTAGTTCTGTTAAAAAATAAACAAGCTCTGCATTTCCCTTTGGCTATGTGGCTTAACCAGCCCATGCGGATTTTTCAAGATGAAATTTTAGCAATCATCTCTTCAGCAGACACAGATTGAATTCAGATGCTGCTACCTGCCCTAGCACTTCTTGCCAATGCTATTAATGGCACTTACTATACTGACAATTGGTTTATATAAATGGCCCACCTTGTTCTTTTAATTATGGGCTTTGTTAGAGCTTACAAACACTACATCTAAGAATTATTTATGCATCAGGGGTATCAGATGGCAAGATAACACAGCAAACACTTGTTCACATCTAATGACTAAGCACAACTAGCCCCATATCGGGAAACATTATAGAGCTGTGATACCAAACAATAACCTGCTGTTCTGTATCTTGAGCCTACAGAATAAGAGGTGCCTCTGCCTGATATGACAAAACAGTAGATACACCAGAAGCCTCATGCTTTAGTGATCAGCTCACAAGTTTGGGGTCTGTTCCCCATTTTAATGTTGACCAGCTGAGAAACAACAAATGGGTCACCTCTTTGTTGAGCTTCAGCCTCACCAAGTAGGGCATGATGCTACAGTCAGGCTAAATAGTGGATGTGCATATAAGAAGAAAAGAAAATCTGGATAAGAGAATGGTAAATTTTATCCCGACACAGTGTTGCAACTTACTTTGTCAGTAAGAGATGGAGCACTGCAAATACCTAATAAACGTGCAGAGAATTGCTCTTAAGTTTTAACACAACTATACCTCCTCCATGTCCTCCTCTGTCTTTTAATCTGTACCCTGGAGACATCTGGATTTACAGAGCAAAATGGTTGAGATGTTCTCTTGCTGAAAATGTGTCTACTTGTAAACCCAACTTGAAATCATATATAGCAATTACTCAATTTTGCCAGCATGCAATAACCCTGTCCAATGCTACAGAGTCAAGACTGGCCCAGAGATAAAGTCATGAAGCTGCCACTCACACGGTACCTTGAGCTCCAAGGTTGAATAGTATGGTACGTCTCACAGATTGCTAGTAAGCACTAGTTATTTTTTACTTTCGTAGTTTATATCTGTTTACTACGTGCATGACACATTTTACTAGCATGAAAATGAAGTAATTAGTA
>VYZX01027709.1:10274-48552 GCA_013401335.1 Brachypteracias leptosomus | reverse complement strand
CTAGTGAAGGATCCGAAAGAACAAATTTCTAGTGCAGAGGCAATGTTTTTTACCTTAGCTTCACCTCACTGAGGACAGACTAAACTCCCTGGTTTAGACTTACAAAAGACTCTTCCAAATGCATCGAGAAATCAGTTGCTGACATTGTCCCTGCAATATCCACCAAAGAACTTTGGCCCTACTGTGAAATTTCTTGAATATGTTTTGCATTATGGCAGGGGTTGGAAACACACCTAAGAATTTGGAAAATAAAAAGCCTGTACATAAATTATGTTTCTACAGTCCAATATCTTCCTTCCTCTGTGGGGCTANAAACAAACAAACAATTGCTTAAGAAGCAAAGGATAAGCGGAAGGAGAGGGAAGAAAATATAACGAAACAAGTGATGCCAAGGCCTCTCCTGTGGATAGACTGATGCCCAGCCAGCTCCTAAGCAAAAGATGACTAGTGACCTAAAGCCCTCTCTTTTATTGCTGAGCATAATGTTATACAGCGTGGAATAGCTCTTTGGTTTGTCCGAGTCATCTGCCTGGTTTTGCCTTCTTCCACCTTATTGTGCACCCACTGATCTGTTCACTGAGGGGACAGAGTGAGAAACAAAGAAGGTCTTGATGCTGTGCAACCACTGTTGAGCAAAAGCTAGAACACCAGTGTGCTATCAGTAGTTTTGGTCAAAAATTGAAAGCCCAGCACCATATGAGCTGCTTTTCTAGATAGGCCCAGTACAACCTGATATGTAAAAAAAAAATACCCAAACCCACACAAACCAAACCACAAACCACTCAACCAATGTGAACAAAACAAAAAGAGTAACTAACCTGCTTTCTACTAGAATGCTGTTTCTGTCAAATGAGCAACTTAACCAATTCCTCTTACCTTCTGTCTAATAAAAGAGAAAGCATTAAATGCTGCAAGCATTTAGGATAACTACCTATAAATACCATTTTTGTTTTCCCCATTAGAAATACTTGCATGCTGTAAGGACTTCCTCAAATTCCAGACACCAGTCTCACTGCACCAATGCAAAACGCAGGACTGCACAAAGCTAGCCTGGCATCGTGTGAAAAAGCTCTCTGCTTTCAAGCAAATACAAGTTGTAGTTCACCTTATTTAGACTACAGACACGTAACATCAAGTATTGATGATTGGATTTCAACTTCCCAGTGTGAGAAAGTGAAATACTTGCATACACGGATCAGATTAAATGAGGCTGGCAGACACAGGGGTCCAAATCATGCTAAACACTTTAGATGGGAGAGTATCCAAAGGGAAAACAGGTGAGAACATCGGAGCTACCCTCCTTTCCTTGCATATCCTGTTTTTGCTGCAGTATGGCCTCTTCAGGAGATCTGAGAGTCTCCCCAGCAGCAGCTGCCCATCTGTTGGAGTTATGTCACTTTTCTCTTTCTGCAAGAGGGAAGGAAAGATTCCGGCCTCATTCAGCCATCACAACCTACTGCACATGGGTTTCTTTTGCCAGAGGTTTCACAGACCCTTATGTAAATGAGACCCAGGCTTTGAGTGGGGGAGTGAAAATGTTAAGGGAGGCTGGGAAAATGCAGGAAAAATCTCACCACTAGAAGACTGTATGAGTCAGGTAAGGTGTATCAAAAATTAAGTATTAAAAAGAAAGAAGCAGAATGAGTGTGGATTAGAGATACCTCCCAAATATGGGCTGGAACTAATGAGGCTTTTTTTTTTACCATCAGAGAAAGTTTATTACATGTACTTCAAAGGCAGTTGACTTAGGAAGCAGAGGAGGTGGGTCAGAGAAACATCCTTTCCAGTGATGCTTAGCATAAAAGCAGAAGCATTTACAACAGAATGGCTGTACTGGCTATGAAAATAATAACGCATGAACTGGGAAAATTTTAAGGAGAGAATTAAACCTTAAAACAAAAAGAGAGGAAAAGGAGGATAGCATTAAAAAAAAGGATCCTGCACTTATTTCACAGCTACAAAAACTGTGTGTTGATGCCACACATGCTTTTCATTTGAAGCTCTTGCCAGGTCCATAAACCCTGACCTATGATGGCTGTTAAAATTCCTCTATTCACTTCAAGTAGGACTTGAGGCTGTCCAATTGAATGTTAACAGTACTGAAAGTGGAGTAAAAAGCACCCTGATTGCCAGTGTAGGTGTCATTAAATTGAGAGCTACTGCACACACCACTGTACCAGAAATGTTACAGACAGACCTAGAGGGATAACAGTGAGGGTGGGGAAATAAGGAAAAAAAGCATCCTGAAAAAAAGCACAAGCTAATAAGCTTAAGGAATAAAAAACAAAACAGAGATAAATAGTGAATGGGGTGGAAACTGGTGGAAAGCACTATGTTAGAAAATAAAGAGGGAGAGCTATGATCTGTTGTGGTTTTCACAGGAATTGAGAGACAAGAATTGCTGAGTTCTTGCCTTACTTGTGAGGCTCCCTGGCACTGAGCCCCTGCTTGAGCTGCATCCTTCTTCCTCTCATACTGAGTTTTGCTTGAACTTTAAGTGATGTGGAGAGTAAAAGCTCTGGTCCATGCTGACAGTAGAACAGGCACAGCAGAGCACCTATACAGTACAGGATATTTAAATCGCCCCCGTAACAGCATCATCAGTCAGACAGATCCATCCATTTCTCTTGCCACCCTATAGCTAGATGTCGTGATTCTCAAGGAATCACATTGATTTGGAAAGTAATTATCAACAGCTGTTGATACTGTAATGGCATTTCAGGAACAGGGCTATGGTGCTATAATATGGGCTATAGCATATGGAATAAATAAAGGAGACCCTTAAAATAGAGCTCAGGCATAAGCAGACAAGTCCAACGTTATTCAGAGCTAAATGAAAGCTATCACATCTTCTCTTTCATGATCACCAAATTTATCTACATTTCACAGTTTCCAAAAGTTTGGTTCCTTATTTTTTTCTTGAATTTTAACAGAGTTTTATGGGCTCTATTTTTCAGAAAAAAATGTATCTGGATCCAATGTTTTCCTGGTTTTATTTTGCACATAGATGGTAAGATTACCTCTGGGAGACCTCTGCTGCTCACTGAAGTCTGCTGTCTGAGGAAAAAAGCCCCACAGTACATCTCACGCATGCACTTTTTTCTAATCAAAAGCTGGACTCTCATCTCATTTTCACCAATATAAATCCAAGGATAACTTAAATGAAAATAATGGTATTACTCTGAATTTGGTCTACGGCAAATGAAACAAGAACCATGGCCTAATCTCATAAATGTCTCCCTTAATATCTCCATTAGTAACGCTGGTTTTTTAGTGAAACATGTACCACATTCTTGCAAGATCTCCTGGTGGGGAAAACGGTATTTTTTAATACTTTAATTCTATACAATTACATTAAAACTTTTGGTCAAATCTCAGGGGAAGTGGTACAATGTCCTTCTATCTCAATAAAATTCCTCAACAACAGCACTAGAAATACATAAAGAAACTCTGCAACATCCTAACATGTAACTAAATAACTAGTCTCAGTTTGTGTATATTTTAAGTCTGTAAGAGGAAAGCATGATTCAACCACACCTTTTTTTCCTCATAAGTATCATTAGTACTAATTACTTACAACTTCACACATGGTAATTGCTGGATGATATTCAATTGCTTTCACTATATTGCTGAGAGATCCTAATTCCACTTGCAAGGCAGGAAATGGGTATTGGTAATTGGTAAAGGTGCTTCAAGCATTCAAGCTAACAATACAATTGTGATAGAACTTTTTCCCTGATCCATCTGGAAAAGTTTACCTCCTCTTCACCCTTTGACAATGGATCCACTATGAACAAGGCATCAGAGCTACAAAGCTCCCAGGAACGAGCTCATGTTTTGCCTGACAGAGCTACAAAGCTCCCAGGAACGAGCTCATGTTTTGCCTGACATCTAGGCCAGACAAAGGCAGTCTTTAGAGAGCAGAATAAAAAGTACTAGCTATTTTGGATGTCTTAAGAAGTATATTCTGAGTGCACTTTTGCAGAGGTGGACATGTAAGCAAGACTTCTTCTTTTCCCCTCTGAGCTCTCAGCCTTAAATCACAGCTCTCCTGTCTCTGCTTTGAACTCTACTTGCAACTTCCTTCAGAGTTTATCATTGCTTTTTCAAGCACTGGTCACAAGGGGATGAAATAATGAAAGGTGCTCTCCAGGTCTCAACACACTTTTCCAGAGATTTCTAAACCAATCTTTAGTTCTTAATTTTGACAACCTGGAGACCTTACATATTGTTAGAGAAATGATTAAACATCTTCCTCTTCTACCAAGGGATAAATTAAGACCAATCATAGCTTGGGATCACTACAGTCAAATTTCTTCTACTTTAGATTCTGCCTTCCAAGCTTCATCCCAAGAAATTAGCATTCCCATCTGCCTTCAATGTGAAAGTCGGAGCTACATAGCAAGGTACCCTAGAGCAATGTATTTCAACGAAGTTAGTCCAAGCCTCACTCCAGTGATGGCTCTGTGTTCATTAGTATACAGGATCTGTTCATGACTGAGTCCCCCAGCAGAGCAAATCTGATACATAATCAAATGTGGGCACAGAATGACATTTCTATTGCATTAGCCAGAACACATGATTTCGAGTTTATGCTGACTTTAAGCTTACTATAGAAAGACAGATGGTATCTGAGCCAGGGTAAGGTTTCTCAGAATAGTTAATCCGTTAGTATTTTGGAACAGAAATGAATCAGTGGATTTATACCAGATTACTACTTAGTACCAGGCGTCTATGACATTTTGATCCAGTACCAAGATGCCTAGTTTTTTATTTACTCACCAAACAACAGCCTTCATCAGCAAGTCTCTGCACCTCAGAGTTTTGTGCCTTTTAGGGAAAAGTTAAGTACAGACCTGGATATCTGGTGAGGTGTGCCTTGCCAGTTAAGAGTGAGTGTGTTCCAGCAAGGAACTGCAGATGGACCTCAGGTGTAGGCTGCTAATGCTTTCAATGCACTATAGAAAACACATGGTGAAAGGAAGACAGGAAATGGGGCATAAACCATAAAAAAGGTGAAAACCAAGGCAGTTCAAATATTTGTGTCACATCTGCAATGACAAAACAGGCCTGAAGTACATGACTATTGTCACCAAAACACACCCATATTCAAGTGTAGTGTTTGCTGCCCACGCCTAAATGGTACTGACTGTACTGGGTAGGTCAGGCTAACACTGATTTTATGTTCTCTCTTATCAATATACTGAGACTCCCAGGAAATAGAGTGGGTTAGGGTAACTTCTCTTTTGTTACAGGGCCCACAAAGAGCATATTGCAACCTGCAGCTCTTCCTTACCTTTGTTTCACTTTAAATCTCCACAAATTCTCTCTCTGCACAGGTACATATTCCAGATCTAGATCCATCCCTGACATGCTTCCTGAGATTGCAATCTTGGTTCTTTACCTGAGCTCATCTCACACAGCAATCTCAGTCAAGTAAGACAGGAAGAAAAAATCAGTCATGAAACTGAAGAAAGGATTGTTTGTTGATACAGAGGGCTCTATTAAAAAAGAAGCTCATATAAGGGTTAACAGCTGCCTCAGAATTAGTACTGGGCAAGGTAGCAGCAATTTTAAAAGGGTTAGGTAATATCTATTATTTGGTTTGATATTATTGTTCTTTAAGAACCAACAGATGCATATGTCCTCCTCAACAGTGAGTCTTCTAACTATTAAACGAGTGGAGAAGATGTCCATAGTCCAGGTCTTAAGAAAATCAAGATCTTCTAATCCAGCTATAAAACCCAACTATGAACCACAGTGTTTACTGCAAGACTGGCAAAAAGAAGAGGCTATTGCAGCCTGTTCTGCATCAGAGGTGGAAGAACTGTTCAGGGAATGGATTTTTACTGAATGTAGCCAGTTAGCAAGATTAATGAGTAGAATTCACATTGCATGGTGGTCAGTCTTCAGTTATTTAATTGAAATAGGAACTAATTTCAAGGTGATATAAAAGTTCCCTTGAAGTTTTGCCACAATTTTTTTCATGGAGTAGAAGTCAACATGTCACCAGGACGTAAAGAAAAAAGAGAAGCGAGTATTTACAACATTTAACCCTTCCCTTATTAACTTGAAACTTCTTGACTGGAAAAAGGAGTTGAAGAAGAGCAAGGAGGGATTCATGTCCAGCAAATCTTGATTAGATTAGATGGAACAGATTTCACCTGGAAACTTCAAGATCATGAAGGGGATTTCCAATACCATAAAAAGGAAGGATAAGGGGCACCTTAGGATATCGTGTTTCTGAACACGTTAGAGGGAGGCATTCAGAAAGAAGGAAGGAAATCCCGTTGCCCACTAAGCATTACTCCCAGGTAGGGCTGAGAAATCCAGAATGGAGTCTGGAGAACTGAGGGTCAAATGAAAGAAAGTAATAGCAGACTTGTGTAGGCTTGCAGAGGGGTCAGTAACCATAAAGCATGTCTTAACTGTATGGCATTCACTGCTGTCTGCTTGACCTTGGCAAGGGGAACTCTTGCAAGATCCTAGCTGGAAGCTTTTATGTTCTTTAAAACATGCATATCAGGAACTGAAAGGTTTTTCATCCTTGATGCAACTGATTACAGGTAACTAATAGACTTGTGCCTCGCCATAAAAATACTGATCAATAACAATCTCCTCAGCTGTCTGGCTGTGCTTTCTATCCTCTTTCCAAAAAAGTTGCGTGACTTGTCATAAAATTATGAACCTGTAACAGTGTTCTCTATACTACAATGGTTTGCTGGGGCAGAGTAAATGGTCTGCGACTGGTCCATAACTTCAATTTGAAGTTTGATAGTACAGATGCACAGCAACCTATCAGAAGTCAGGAGAGCTGATATGCTCCAGTGGTCTACTGCTCTAGGAGAGCCCAGTAACGAGTAGATGAAGATGCAGATTTGTGGAAAAAAAATCCATTCTTCACAAACCCAAGAGACTTTGCAGAGCACAGCTGTTAAAGACATCACACACGGAGCAGGAAAGTCCTCAATATAGAGAGATCCTACACAATTTAGGGATTGCCAGATCACAACCAACATCCTGAAGCTTTCAGGATATCAGTATGCAGCTGGAAACGGCTCTCAGCATGAAGCAGTGCTTTATAAGAGGGTTTCCTCATTCCGTAGTTCTCACTTCAACCTCTGAAGAGCCTTAAGGAGCAGCTCCATTCAGAGAACATTAAAGGAGTCTCGTCTTTTGATAACTACAACTATTATGACAAGTCGCTTTTATATTAACTCCTTGGTACATAATCTAAACCCCAACTCCTGCTTTGCTGTCTTTTTATTTGAGTATTTACTCATGTGGACTGATTAGCCAGCCCTACTCTAAGGTCAATACTTCTGACCTCCAAGCTAAGCAAAGGGTATTTACTTTTTCTCAGTCAACCATAACCCCAGATTTTCTTCCTGGATTTAAGCACATGCTTCATTTTTGTTGTTTATTAGATCATTTTGATACCTTATGAAACCCCTGTAGTGTACTGTGATATACCTGCAAAAAGGCCAGTATTAAAAGACACTATGTGAAGAGTAGAGAAAAAAAAAAAAGATTCTCATAAAAACTGTCACACACAACAGCATGTTTCTATGGTAATAGAGGACTGCTTTGGGTTGTTATGGTAACTAAACTTTAAAAGCAATAGCATAAAACCAAAGCAAAAAAAAAATATCACAAAAATGGAGCTTCATCACTGCACTTCTCAATTTTACAAATCATTCTCAGCCCTCCTACCCCACACAGACTAGATCTGGTCTCACAGTGATCAAAACTCTGTAGGAAAAGGAAGAAAACCACTTGGCTTCACAGCAATGGATGTGCAGAGCCCTCTCACCACTCTCTTTTACAACCAAGGACTAGAAGTGCTGGTGCACAAGCAGAGCTCTTGCACCATACAGCAAAACAAATAAAGTAATAACAATAATGTAGGACTAATTGCTGACTGCAGCCAAGTGGGGAAGCTTTCTGTACTACCCACCTCACAAGAAGGACAGGCCAAAATTACACTGAATTAAATGCTGGGTTAGTTCCTTAATGCTACCATGTACTTCATTATTTCCTTGGCAAGTTTTTCTTATAGTCAGATGTTGCTGCCAAGAAAATGCAGAAAATTTCTAGATACACACACTTGCTTCTATATAGCTTCATATAAATTTACTGTGATATATGATGTTTTTAGCTAATTACAGATAGGTTTCAAGATAAATAATCTTGACTAACTCTGGATGTGTTGCCATCTCTCTTTTCCTATTATTTTTTTCCTGCTCAGTGTCCTGTATATTCACTCCCACTTTCTATTTCCACAATGTTTTCTCATTTACCTACTAGTTATGTGCACCTCCTATTATGTTTAAAAGAATTATACGATCATGAGAAAAGCTGATAGCGTACATTGTCTTCTAATTCTGCTGAGGTGCCTCAAAACTTGTAACCCCAGCAGTGTGTCCCTTTGCTGCCCGGCTTGTGCACTTCAGCGTTCATGCACATCAGACCTAGCTGAGGTCACCCAATTCTTTTTACGTATGACCCATCCTGGGGATCTAGAGTTGAAAGAAAAGCATATTTAAAGACTGCTCTTACAACTACTCACATTTTTTCTTAGTTAGCCTATAAAAGAAGCTGTAAGTTCAAAGCAGGGATGTTTATGTAAATCAGGGAATATAGGAGCTAGACTTTACTGATGTAAGTCAGCATCATCCTGTTCACTCCAACGTCTTATAAAGCTAGTTTATACCAGCTGAGATGTCCTCTCTCACAATTTTAGGATACCAGTGTAACAATATTCAGATCATCATTTCTTAGTAGTATGGGAAAATGCTTGAATCTCCAAATACTGTAAAAAATTGGTGCCAATATGACTCTGAAGCAGTTGGCAAAAAGCCTGTAGACAGCCCTCAAGAAAGCCACTTGGCACCTGCAATACTCGTATCCTGAAGCACACAGGAAAGAAATATTATTACTGTCTATTAAACATAACATGTGCAGGAAGACATGGTAATGCCATGAATTAATGAAGTTCAGGAGATCCTGAGCCAGTTTCAGAGTGATGTGCATTTCAGTAAGTTGCTGTGAGCATCAACTGGCAGACATTTTGTGTTGATGATAGAAGAGTGGTAGCATCGAGTGAGCCATGGACAACTTTGTATAAGTGAAAATAAGATGGCTCACTTCACTGTAGGGCTTTGGTTGTGCTTAAAGTTTCATGTCTCAGAAGAACAGAAGCAGTAAGCATGGGCTAGGTCCTCAGCCCTGGGATGGTTCATGGTCAGGCCTATTTGTCACCAGCACCACTGAATGCTGTAACAACTTCTTTGCTGTACACCTCCACCTCTGTTCCCATCACACTCTTGGTGTGTTGCAATAGCACTTGACAGCTCCCCAAATCCCTAAGCAGATAGAAAAAAAACACTGTCTCAAGCTGACACAGGGCTCATCTTACACCCAAGCAGAAACAGCATCAGCTTAGATCTTGAGACCCTTTTAAGTATTCAGGCTGTGCAAAGGAAACATAAATTGGCCTGGGTGTTCACCAGAAAATGTCAAATGTGCATCTCTTCTACTGACATGAACTTGCGCACCATTTACTGCAGCTATGAATTTTGCACTTCAGGTCCAAATACTTTTCAAGATCAGCCTTCATTCAATGAACAGTGTTACAGATCACCATACTTCACACATAAGCCCAAACTATGAACTTCACTGTGACTAAATGCAGGAAATAAAATAAAAATACAGAAAAGTTATGGATACACTTGGTCCTTGAGTTTTACTGTATGTTTATCAATCACCTTTTGTTATGTATCTGGAAAGGCTAGGATAGAAATATTTTTGTTGTTAGCAGTGTCTCAAAGTACAAAAAAGATTTACCTTGAGGAAAGAGAGGGAGAAAAGCTTTGATTAACTGAACTGCTTGGCCCATGCTGAATGCAAGCTAGAGACTATTGCAAAGAACACAGAGTAGAGCAAGCTTGAGATTTAAATAAAAGAAAGACACTTGGGAGATGCAGAGTAAAATGGGCCATTACAGACATATCTAATTCTGTCTTTTAGCTTGAGGGTTAAAATAAGGGGTACAAACATCTCTCATTCTCTATATTGCTTGGAAAAAGGAAACTTGTGAGGTTTCTACTAATTTCACAAAATTGGACTGATTATTGATTTAGTTTATCATAGAATCATAGAGTGGTTTAGGTTGGAAGGGACCTTTCAAGATCATCTAGTTCCAACCCCCCTGCCACGGCAGGGACACCACCCACTAGACCAGGCTGCCCAGGACCTCATCCAATCTGGTCTTGAACACCTCCAGGGATGAAGCATCCACAACTTCCCTGGGCAGCCTGTTCCAGTGTTTCACCACCCTCTGAGTAAAGAGTTTTCTTCTAATTTCTAATCTAAATCCACCCTCTTCCACTTTGAACCCATTATCCCTCATCCTATCACTGCAGGCTCTTGTGAAAAGTCCCTCTCCAGCTTTCTTGTAGGCCCCCTTCAGATACTGGAAGGCTGCAGTAAGATCTCCCCTGAATCTTCTCTTCTCCAGGCTGAACAAGTACAATTCTCTCAGCCTGTTTTCGTAGGAGAGGTGTTTCAGCCCTCTAATCATCTTTGTAGCCTTCCTCTGGACCCCCTCTAACATATCCATGTCCTTCTTGTGCTGGGGGCTCCAGAGTTGGACGCAATACTCCAGGTGGGGTCTCACAAGAGCAGAGTAGAGGGGCAGAATCACCTCTCTTGACCTACTGGCCACTCTTCTTCTGATGCAGCCCAGGATATGGTTGGCTTTCAGGGCTGCACTGGCACATTGCTGGTTGTTGTTGAGCTTTCTGACAACCACCACCCCCAAGTCTTTCTCCACAGGGCTGCTCTCAATCCACTCGTTGCACAGCCTCTATTTGTGCTTTGGGTTGCCCCAACGCAGGTGCAGGACCTTGCACTTGGCCTTGTTGAATTTTACAAGGTTGGCATGGGCCCACCTCTCCAGCCTGTCAAGGTCCCTCTGGATGGCATCCCTTCCCTTCAGTATGTCGACCACACCACACAGCTTGGTGTTGTTGGCAAACTTGCTGAGGGTGCACTCGATCCCACTGTCCATGTCACCAACAAAGATGTCAAACAGGACTGGTCCTAGTATCGAGCCCTGAGGGACACCTCTCGTTATCGGTCTCCACTATGACATCGAGCCGTTGATCACGACTCTTTGAGTGCGACCATCCAGATAATTCTTTATCCACCGAGTGGTCCATGTCTGACTTTTAGTGGTTTACATGTCTAACTTTTACTTCACGTACCTGTCCCTTGTTTTTGCTCACAGTACATTTGTACACAGCCTTAGCGTAGTAATATAATAAATTGGTTTAATTCTGTATGCTCTTTTCCCTCTTCCCTTGTTGTGCAGAGAGCAATACTGTGTACTCATCCTGATGATGGGACAATCACACCATTGACCTCTGGGCAATACATTCTACCTTGCAGCTTGAGCTTGTGAGACAGATACTCCTTATGGCATTTTACCCTATGGAAATCCATGTGCTGCCAAGGACAGTATTACAGACATAATTTGCAGCATGAAACCAAAAAGGTGAAACCTCAGATGAGGGCTTTGTAATTGGAAGTGGAGCCTTAGGTCCTTAAAAATACGGATTGCTAATGCAGAACAAGGTGGGCTCCCAGAATATGCCTGGTTCAAAGAGGGAGAAAACAGAATATTAAGTTATCACAATGCATGTCACAGAGAACTGTGAAAAGCATATATGCTTGATAGATTGCATACGATTAGAATGAGGGCCTTGGGCATGGAAACCTATCTATTAAATATCATTCTGTCTTCAGTCCTAGTAATATAACTATCAAACCTTAGAGTAAACTTCATTTGTTAGGTGAATGACCCATGTGTCTCATCTGCTTGGCTTTTTCATACATGCAGAGGTGAATCATCATTATACATTATTAATTGGAATGACAGACAGGCTGCCACTCCCTCCATATTGACTGCCTGCTCATGCACTTGCTCTGCTTTACTGTCACCTGGGGAATGCAAAGTGACTGACTGGTAAGAGGGATTAATATATGGATTTAATTTGTGTGCTCCACCCAAGATGACTGGCAGGCATTCAGGTTTGGGGTTTGTTTAAATAGCCCTAAAAAAAAAAAATAAAAAAATTAAACAAGTTGTGAGTTGATAAGAGCAGGGGTACTGAATGTATCTGTTTATAATTGCACAAGAAAGTGAACACATGGCAGGAGGAAACGGTCAACCCAAAACTTTTACCAGTGGACAGCAACTCCTGACTGACTTCCTTTTTTTGGTTGGGATGAGGAGTTATTATTATTTTCCTTCTCAGTTTGTTCCCACCTTCTATTCTCATAGGTTTTCACTTCAGCACGGCCTACTGGCATCCCGTTCCCAGAAATGCACTTTACTCTGCCAAGAACAAAAACGCAAAGCAGAAATGCTCCTTCTCCTACTGTGTACCCTTTGGGAGCTGGATTTTCTAGCTTCTGGGAAGTCATAGTTTCTTCTAGTCAAGGGAGATGGGGATATGCACTTTTGCTCCTCTGGTGCCGCGCTCTGCCCAGATTTCTCTCAATAAATATTTGCAAGACAATTCAAAAAGCTCTAGATCCATTCTCCACGGTTGGAGTACTTGAGATTAATAGAATTGAAGTCTCTTTAAATCCTGAAGAAAGAACTCAGAGGAGATAGAAACTGTTTTTTTGCTCTAACACTGTGCGAGTTATACAATGTTTAGTTTGGGTGTTTGATATATCATAGCATCTAAGTCAAAAAGGTAGTTGTAGAATGAGTGGCAGGTTAACAAAGACTGGAGAAAAATAATGCAGAAAAAGCATTAGATAGATGTTGACCAGGTAGAAAAAGTCCCCAGAATTTCAGTCTTGCCAACAAGATTTTATTACAAATATTACAGTTAGTGGTGGGTTTTTATTCTGAAAACTCCAGTTGTGGAATCAAAAGATGACAAAAGAATATCAGCTTCCCTTTTTAATTAAAACTTTCTAGCTTCCATGGGAAAAAGCTAGAAAACATGACCAAAGGGTACCCCTTGGAAATCAAAATGGAAAAATAAAGAAATCTTCTATTTTATTTTAGAATTTCACCTGCCATGAGTTATACCCAATTTCTATGCACTCTTGGCCTTTCACCTCTAAGTACTTCTGCCTGTTGGAAGAAACAGACAAAGAACCATTCAGCTAAAAAAGAACTACAGCTGTTTCAGAAACTGCAGCCATTCTATTTTGGCAGCAATTCATAATCAGAATTTTCTGATTATGTCCCTTGTCACATTAAAACCCATAAACTAGAATGTGCACATGCTGATCCATATAATAAACTCTCTCCCCTGGAGCTCATTTACTGAGGTCAACTTTCTTACATACTGCCTCCTCAACAAAGGAATACCATAGCAAAGCAAACTGCAATTAGGAAAAGAAAAAGAAGGAGGAAAAAAAGAACTTCCAGCCAGTCAGCTTATCCGACAAGTGTGGAGAGACAAAAGTGTTTTTCCCTAGACCAACACAGAATCAACAAGTCCTATCTCTCTACTTGATCCCCTAATTAAAATCAGCAAAATTAACCTCCATCACAGTTAGAAACTTTTCTTTTCTCTGAATATCCTAAATCCTTACGTTCTTTGGCTTATCACCAAGATACATCAGAGTTCACTCCTGTAGTTTCACACACAGGTGATAACAACAGCATCATGAGGCAAAGGAGCATGTCACACCCCAACATTTCTATCAGCTCTAGCTAACAAATAGGATTCTTTATCAATGACACTTCAAAGCTTCTCCAGCAGAAAAGAAGAAAACACCACGATATAACAATCAGGAATAGAAAATCTTGAGCAGATAGAGTCTCCACAGGGACCTTTTCAATGAGAAAATGTATTTCATTTGTGGAACAACCCTAGGATGAGCTATGTACTGTAGTCTAACCATTAAACACTTCCACAAGTCTTTCAGAGACTAACAGATGTTCCTTTTATGAGCAAAGACAAGTGCCATTCGGCCTTTTTAGACACCTATAAAAATTCAGATCATTTTAAGCTATTTTAATAGCTGCCTGACAATTTTATTAATGCACTCTGCTACAATATGTTTCCTTCACAAAAAGACTGACTCATACCATGGATTTTTACACACACTAAGGTGCACATTGCTAATAATGCCTTCCTCTTTATTAGTAAGAGAAAAAAAACTACTGTACTGACCAGAAAGAACAGAAAGATCTCTGCAGGATTTAACACAAACAGTGTGCCAGCCCACAGAGATGCTGTCTTATAATGATCCGTGGAAGCTTTAATGATTTACTCAGTGTAAACTGACAGACTGAACCACAGAACCTGCCCAGAATCAATTCTATGGCTCAAATCCTGGCTTCAGCCATAGGTGACAATGAATTTTAAATTTTAATCTTGGCAACAACTGAATATTTTACATCACCACAAGAAGAGCATACCTATAAAAAGTACAATCTTGCAGAAAAAGAGCCTCGGTCTATGACACATATAGTTTAATAAAATGGGGCTTCACTGATGGAGCCAAATTCAGGGAAATTTATACAGCACCTGCTGACTTGGCCTGACTCTCACTGATGCCATCACCACCTCACTTTCTGGCACACTAAATTCATACACAAATGAAAAGTTATGTGTGCATCGATACTACAACCTCATGCATAATAGTTCTTGTAGAAATGTCATTATCAAACCACCTACACAAGATGCTGGATTCTGTGATGGTTGTGGCTTTTTTATTTGTTTGTTTGCTCTTTTTCCTGAAGAAGCTGCAAAAATAGCAGGAACCTAGATTGTAACCTCAGGTGTTCTGCAGAGCAACATGCCAAAGCACCCACATACTGAGTGTTTGCAAATTTTAAGTTTGGGATTGACTATGTGCCAATCCCTCCTCAGCTGTGTGCACCGAAATCGCTGTTGACCTTTTCTGGTATTTATGATGTCAGTATGGATTTTTATCATTGTTTGAGCTCCCGACACAAAGCAAACAGCTTCTATAGCATATTTTTATTAATGCAAAGTATGAATATGGGAATCTCAAGCTTGCCATTTCTCCTTCTTGGATGCTTGGTTAATGGAGGTAGGTGATTCTTCCTTATTGACGTCATCAGCTTTCCAGAGAAGGCTTATTGCACAGATGAACACTAATTGTAGCTTATATTCTCTGGATGACTTAATCTACAAGTAAAGTTATTTGAAATACACAAGTTATGTACCATCCAGTCTCTATGGTTTAAAAGTACTTAAAATCACTGAGGCAATCATCTCTGCTGCAGGCATGTTCTGCAGTGGGGCAGGGCACTGCAGTGTACAGGGTGGGTTTCTGGAGCCAGGGAATCCCCAGAGGAGCACAGAGACCCACCAGGAGCCGGCAGCTCTCCTGAGAGAGAGAGGGCAGCTGATGAGGTATAGACATGGCCAAGAGTAATGGTGGCCACCCTCCACTCCCACAAAAGGCAGCCCTGGGGAGCATCAGTGACCAGGGCATGGTGTGGCAGTTCATGTGGGAGGGCACCTCTTCAACAAAGGAACTTTCCACTGGCCCAGTGGAGAGACTTGAAGTCCACACAACCCAGCAACTGGGCACCATTCTGTGACAGTCTGCAGAGGTCAAGGGCCCTCATCCTACCTGACCCTCAAGACAGAATGGTGGGCACTGTGTGAGAGCAATGGCTGCAGCTCTAGCTGGGGAGACTCCACCATCTACCCCAGCAGTGGCCGATGCCTCTGCTCAGATGGAGCTGCTGCAGGAGAGAGGTTGCAGTGCAGATTTCAGACTGCAGGGAGTGCCTAGACCTTTCTTCTGGGGCAGCGACAGGCAGCAGATCTGCCTGCAAAAAGGTGTGCCCACGTGGAGGACCTCCTGCAGCAGGTGGCTGAGCTGTAGAGCGGGTGAGAAGGCTGCATAACACCAGGAAGTTGGAAAAGGAGTTAGATAGCTGGTTCCAAGTCCAGTCTACAGTGGATCCACAGACCATGGCAAAACAGCCAGTAACTCCCTCACTGGCACATACAGAAAGGAGGGGGAGTAATAATGCAGAATGAAAGCTTGCAACAGCAAGGACCTGCAGGAGCAAGAGACTTTCCCTGAAGCCTGAGGTGCCCTTGAAGAATGGCTTAAATGCTCTGCAGATTGAAAAGGAAAGACTATCACATCAGGAGAGGCACTGGAGCTGAGTAAGGCAGCCCAATCTGCTCCTGACATAACAACCATCACAACTAAGAAAAGGCGGTATGTGACAGTAGTAGGTGACTCTCTTCTGAGAGGGACGGAAGCACTCACCTGCCAACCTGATAGACTCTCTAGAGAGGTGTGCTGCTTACTTGGGTCTTGTATCAGGGATGTCACTGAGAGACTACCAAGTCTCGTGAGGTCCACTGACAATTATCTGCTGCTATTGTTTCATGAAGGCACCAGTGGTACAGCCAGGAATAGTCTGAGGAGTATCAAAAAAGATTACAGAGCCCTGGGAGTGGCAATAAGGGACACTGGAGCACAGGTATTTTTTTTAACAATCTTCCCGGTCAAAGGGAAGGAGTTTGAAAGGGCCAGTCAAATCTGGTGAATCAACAAATAGTTATAGGACTGGTGCCACAGCCAGGGGTGCAGCTACTTAGACCATGGGACTTGCTTTGAGAAACCTGGTCTGCTGAGGTCTGATGGGTTCCAGCTGGCAGAGAAGGGAAAGAGCTTCTTTGGTCATAGGTTTGCCAAGCTGGTGAAGAGGGCTTTATACTAAAGTTGCCTGGGGAGGGGAACCTCAATCCATCCCATTCCTACCAGTTTGATGCCAGTGCTAGCAATAGATGTCCAGAACCTGGAGAGGGATTGCAGGTCAGCAGGAGAGCACCTGAAGAGCAGGACAAAGGAACCCCAGCTTAAATGACTCCATGCAAATGTGCAGAATATGGGGAATAAACAAGAAGAGTTAGAGAAGTACCTTTGTCTGCAGGGCTACGATCTTATTGGCATCACAGAGATTGGTGGGATGGCTCCTATGACTGAAGCGTTGGAATGGAAGGATAGGCAGGGGAGGTGAGGAGGGGATGTCACCCTCTATGTCAGTGACCAGCTGAAGTGCACGGAGCTCCATCTGCAGATGGATGAGGAGCTGACAGAGCTTACCAGTCAGGTTTAAAGAGAGGTTAGGGACAGGTGACATATCGGGGCTTGCTACAGGCCAGTCGAGCAGGAAGACCTGCCAACTGTATCTTGGGATGCATCAAAAGAAGCATGACTAGCAGGTCAAGGGAGGTGATTCTTCCCCTCTACTTCACTCTCATGAGACCCCACCTGGAGTACTGTGTTCAGCTCTGGAGTCCTCAGAACAAGAAGGACATGAACCTGTTGGAATGGGTCCAGAGGAGGGCCACAAAGATGATCAGAGGACTGGAGCACCTCTCCTATGAGGACAGGGTGAGAGAGTTAGGGCTGTTAAGCCTGGAGAGGAGAGGGTTCCAGGGAGACCTTACAGCAGCTTTCTAGTACCTAAAGGTAGCCTCAGGAAATCTGGAGAGAGGCTGTTTACAAGGGCATGTAGTAATAAGACAAGGGGTAATGGCTTTAAACTGAAAGGGTAGATTTAGATTAAATATTAGGAAGAAATTCTTCATTATGAGGGTGATGAGGCACTGGAACAGGTTGCCCAGAGAAGGTTTGGATGCTTCATGTGCTTCATCCCTGGAAGTGTTCAAGCCCAGGTTGGATGGTGATTTGAGCAACTTGGTCTAGTAGAAGGTGTCCCTGCCCACAGTGGGGAGGTGATGATCTTTGAAGTCCCTTCCAACCCAAACCATTCTATAATTCAACAAAAATATGAATCATATCAGCTAGCTGAGTTGTGAGACTAACATGTATTAGTAGGACATCACTGTTCAATATAGACTCTGAGTTATGACAGGTATGTAGAAAGACCATAATGCCTTTAAATGTGGCATTCAACTTAACACGGAGTCACTCAACACTACAGGGATTACTGAGGTCTCATTTGTGGGTCTCAGCTGTGACTCATACACAGTAATGGCCTAAAGGAACCAGAGAGACACAAGAATTGTCACTTGACGCTAGGTAAAGCACAAAAATGGTATTTTGCTATTTTTATGTACAGCACCCAGCACAAAGAGGCTTGATCCTGACAGCAACTGCAACATCTAACACAAATAATAACGACAACCATTATTGTGTGGTCCCAAATAAATTCAGAATACCACTTACAACAAATGCTCTTGAGAATCCATACTTAGCATACAGTTAAAGTAAAAATCAGAAGTTTGGGAAAAAGAACCCACATTTCAGTACCAAGAGTTTGAGTGAGTAAGAATAATAAAACAATTAGCTCATGTAGTCTTTAAAAGAACTTTAAGATTGATGGCAGAGAGCACAGCTTTGGACTGGTTCTTTTCGCAGAAGAATTCACACAGTTTCTGCAATAAAAGTATATTGGTTACACTAATCCTTGCTGTCTGAAACACTCTGTAGCACCTCCTCCAAGAATATGTACGCTCTACAGTCCCACTCTTCTGCCCTTAAGCTAGACCCCTTCTCAAGTTTAGAATTGTCAAAATCCAGTGAAAGATGAATAGAAAACATAATCAGTGTCAACTAAGTCACAGAAAACATGTACGACAGGTTATCTTCACCAGACTGGCTGCAGACTTGTACCTTTGAAGTCAGTATTTTGGAGGTATATATCTGTCCTAGAGAAAGAGGCTGCTTATCTTTGGGAGAGAAAGAGAGAAGGAGGCTAAAGCAGAAATGTTCAAATCCCAGCTGAAAAGCTGCATCTGACTCTTGAAACAAGTTACTGGCTCCCAAAGACATACTTATGCCTAAAGATTGAAGCTTGCTTACAAAAGGAATGATAATTATACAACTGATAAGAGAATTTTTTAAATGTTAGGTTGTTTGAGACACTGTTTCAGGCTACCGAAGAGAGGTGTGAATTCCTCCCAAAGCTTAAGGTTGCCACATCAAAGAGGATATTTTCAAATAAAATCATGTATATACAGCCCTAATTTGTGCACTCAGTAATAGAATAGTGGGATCACTTATTGTAAGGGCATAAGCAAAGAGCTTATCAGAAAAGGGCAGAAGAGCAGTAATTTACAAAGGAACTCTACTTCCTTTTTTCCATCTACAGAGAGAATGTAATAGTAGCTTTACCACCTAAAATATTAAGTTAGTGTGTAAGGGTCTGATCTCTTCAGCAACTCTTAAGAAGACTGGAAGAAGAACCTTTGCAGAACAAGGATACTGGGTATTGTTGGTGCTATTTAAAATATGCTGTGGGCCTTTCTACATAGCAAATTGGACCTGGTTAAACTATAGGACAATCCTGAATCTGAGTTTCTTCCACACGTGGTGTCCTCGAAAAAATGAATTTGAGGTTCTGGTCTCTCTTTGTCACTATTTTTGTTGGGAAGAAAAGTCTTCCTGGGCACAGAAAGAACTGCAGACTCTAGGACCTTCCCTCTCTTTATCTGTGTGGCTGTAATTTGGAAGAGGCTGTGCTGGACTCATTGGTTATCCTGCAGCAACCTGAAGAAGGAAGTTCTTGCCTTTCCTGTACTGATGTGAAAAATTCTATTTGCTCAAACAATATCCTGGTGCAAGCAGGTTTATAATGGCCACTTCTAGCCATCAATTGGGTGTTTGAACATTTCTAGAAGGAGAGCCTGTGGGTCTAAAGCTGCCCTCCAAGCTGGGGTTAGGCAAAGTGTCAGGGTCCTTTGGGGACTAGAATTTCCCTTCAAAGGAGTTTTATTTCTCTTCTGTGTAAGTAATATTTCAGCAAACACCCTAGATTGTCCCAAAGAAATCTTCATAAGTTTACTTGAGGCTTCTAAGGGAGAAACAAGGAGGGGATTACGACATCAATTTAAAAATCATAATCATAGAATCATTAAGGTTGAAAAAGACCTCTAAGATCATCAAGGCCAACCATCAGCACAACACTGCCATGACCACTAAACCATATCCTGAAGTGCCATGTCTACATGTCTTCTAAATACCTCCAGGGATGGTGACTCCACCATTTTTCTGGGCAGCCTGTTCCAATGGTTGACCACTCTTTCAGTAAAGAATTTTTTTCTAATATCCAATCTAAACCTCCTGTGGTGCAATTTGAGGCCATTTCCTCTTGTCCTATCACTAGTTACTTGGGATAAGAGACCAGCATCCACCTCACTACAACTTCCTTGCAGACATTTGTAGAGTGAGGTCTCCCTTGAGCCTCCTTTTCTCCAGATTAAACCTCAGTTCCCTCAGCCACTCCTCAGAAGACTTGTTCTCTAGACCATTCATCAGCTTCATTGCTGTTCTTTGAATAGGAGCCAGCATCTCAACGTCTTTCTTGTAGTGAGGGGCCCAAAACCGAATAAAGTATTCGAGGTGCGGCCTCATTAGTGCCGAGTACAGGGGGATGATCACTTCCCTAGTCCTGCTGGACACACTACTTGTGATAAAGGCCAGGATGCTGTTGGCCTTCTTGGCCACCTGGGCACACTGCTGGGTCATATTCATCTGGCTGTCCACCAACACCCCCAGGTACTTTTCCATCAAGCAGCTTTCCAGCCACTCTTCACCAACCCTGTAGCTTTGCAGGGGGTTGTTGTGATCCAAGTGCAGGACCCAGCCCTTGGCTTTGTTGAACCTCATACAATTGGCCTTGGCCCATTGATCCAACTTGTCCAGATCCTTCTGTAGAGCCTTCCTATCCTCAAGTAGATCAATGCTCCTACCTCCACTTGGTGTCACCTGCAAACTTACTGATAATCCCCTCGTCCAGATCATTGATAAAGATATTGAACAGAACAGGCACCAGTACTAAGCCCTGGTGAAAGCCGCTTGTGACTGGCCACCAACTGGATTTAACTCCATTCACCACCACTCTTTGGGGTCAGTCATCCAGCCATTTTTTTACCCAGTNTAAGATCATCAAGGCCAACCATCAGCACAACACTGCCATGACCACTAAACCATATCCTGAAGTGCCATGTCTACATGTCTTCTAAATACCTCCAGGGATGGTGACTCCACCATTTTTCTGGGCAGCCTGTTCCAATGGTTGACCACTCTTTCAGTAAAGAATTTTTTTCTAATATCCAATCTAAACCTCCTGTGGTGCAATTTGAGGTCATTTCCTCTTGTCCTATCACTAGTTACTTGGGATAAGAGACCAGCATCCACCTCACTACAACTTCCTTGCAGACATTTGTAGAGTGAGGTCTCCCTTGAGCCTCCTTTTCTCCAGATTAAACCTCAGTTCCCTCAGCCACTCCTCAGAAGACTTGTTCTCTAGACCATTCATCAGCTTCATTGCTGTTCTTTGAATAGGAGCCAGCATCTCAACGTCTTTCTTGTAGTGAGGGGCCCAAAACCGAATAAAGTATTCGAGGTGCGGCCTCATTAGTGCCGAGTACAGGGGGATGATCACTTCCCTAGTCCTGCTGGACACACTACTTGTGATAAAGGCCAGGATGCTGTTGGCCTTCTTGGCCACCTGGGCACACTGCTGGGTCATATTCATCTGGCTGTCCACCAACACCCCCAGGTACTTTTCCATCAAGCAGCTTTCCAGCCACTCTTCACCAACCCTGTAGCTTTGCAGGGGGTTGTTGTGATCCAAGTGCAGGACCCAGCCCTTGGCTTTGTTGAACCTCATACAATTGGCCTTGGCCCATTGATCCAACTTGTCCAGATCCTTCTGTAGAGCCTTCCTATCCTCAAGTAGATCAATGCTCCTACCTCCACTTGGTGTCACCTGCAAACTTACTGATAATCCCCTCGTCCAGATCATTGATAAAGATATTGAACAGAACAGGCACCAGTACTAAGCCCTGGTGAAAGCCGCTTGTGACTGGCCACCAACTGGATTTAACTCCATTCACCACCACTCTTTGGGGTCAGTCATCCAGCCATTTTTTTACCCAGTGAAGAGTACACTTATCCAAGACATGAGCAGCCAGTTTCTAATGGAGAAAGCTGTAGGAGATGGTGTCAAGGGCTTTACTGAAGTCTAGGTAGATAACAACCACAGCCTTTCCCTCATCCACTAAGCAGATCACCTTGTCACAGAAGAAGATCAGGTGACTCAAGTAGGACCTGCCTTTCATAAACCCATGCTGATTGAGCCTGATCACCTGGCTGTCCTGTACATGTTACATGATGACACTCAAGATGATCTGCTCCATAACCTTGAAGCCCTTTTAGTTTTCTTCTTGCATAGCCTCACAATACCTTTGCGGTCCTCCTAAGTTGCTTGCCTCTTCTTCCAAAGGTCATAAACTCTCATTTTTTTTCTGAATTCCAGCCAAAGCTTTCTGTTCAGCCAGGCTGGTCTTCTTCCCTGCCTTCTCCTGCACTTTTAAGATTTCCTTCTTGAAGAATGTCCAGCCTTCTTGGACTCCTTTGCCCTTCAGGACTGCCTCCCAAGGGACTCTCTCAACCAGGCTGTTAAACAGATGAAAGTCTGCCCCCTGGAAGTCCAAGGTAGCGGTTCTGCTAAGCCCTCTCCCTGTTTCTCTTGAGAACTGAAAACTCTATCATTTTGTGATCGCTATGCCCAAGATGGCCTCCAACCATCACATCACCCACAAACCCTTCTCCGTTCACAAACAACAAGTCTAGCAGGGCTTCCTTAGTTGGCTCCCTCACCAGCTGTGTCAGGAAGCTGTCTTCCACACACTCCAGTAACCGCCTGGACTGTTTCCTCTCCACTGTATTATATTTCCAGCAGACATCTGGCACATCGAAGTCCCCCACAAGAGCAAGTCGTAGCGAATGTGAGACTTCTCCTAGATGCTCACAGAGTATTTGTCTGCCTCTTCATCCTGGTTGGGTGGTTTATACCAGACTCCCACCATCATATCTGCCTTCTTGGCCTTGCCCCTGATTCTTACCCATAAACACTCAAGCTTATTGTCACCATCATCAAGCTTATCTTTGCCTAATGGGACTGCACCCTACGATACAGGCTCGATAATAAGCTTGTGCTTGGACACTTTAATTTAGATCCACTATTTTGAGTGTACATACTTTCCAAAGTCCTCTCCCACCCTGCCCAACTCCAGGGCTATGAAATTGTCCCATTAATTCTTTCTTTGTGCATGGCTGTCTGGGAGATGAGCAGATGTAGACACTGACCCATTTATTGACAGGATTAAAAAATTGTGGAGAAGCAGGTGGTCAGCCAGAATTACAAAGACAGACCAGACAACTTACAAAATCATACATTTGGGAGTTATGATATGTATATTATGAAGGCTGGCAGTAGCACAGGAATTCTGTCTCCATGTGTAAGTTAGAGCTTTTCACAGCTCTGCTCAGCTGAACAACCTTGCATAACTCTATGGAGAGGGACTCACACCCACTTTTTTACTCTCTGTAATTATCCTTCTCCATGTTCTCATATTTTCTGTCTGCATTTTTCTCAATCTTAGGCCTGCCTCTGCTCCATATTCCTTTCTTTACAAACAGTCTTTATGCTTGGTTTCTTTCTCCAGTAAAAGGCAAGGGACCTTCATCAAAACTATGGCAGAAAATACAAGCAAACAGATGATCTCCCTCATTGTCTCAATTCAGACTTTGCTATCTTTGACCATACAGTGCTCTATGCCCAAGTTCAGTTTATATGCATTTCTTTACCTGCTACATCATGCTAATGCACCATATTCAGTAAAATATTACTATTAATGAGACAGCAGCACACAGTGAGATAGCACAATAACACAGCATTATTCCCTATGCATACATTCATGTAAATCATGGTTGTCAAGGTTTATGTTTGTATGAAACTCAAGGTTTAGTGTAGGGAAAGGCTTGGTGAAGAGGTCTGAACAATAGCTGAAGAGGAGGAAAAACTATTTTCCTTAACAAAGCAAGTTTGTGAATAGTTCAGTTAGGTAAGAAGGTGATTGTTTCTGGCCTGCTGAGGGGACATCAGTGCATCCAGAGAAGGGAAAGGAAACAAATGCACACAGCAAGCACTAGAACCCAGTCTTTGACTACAGACTTGCAGGTAATAGGTCCTGCTCATTAGCTGGGTACTGGGAAAGGCAAAGAGGCCTTATGGATTTCAGCATGAGCTCAGTACAGTAAATGTGCTCTCTTTTCTGGGACCTTTCTAATGGAGTGGTTTATTTTGGCTTTTGTAAATAAACACTCCCATTTGCTTACGCTGACTTCGCTTCTGGTGATTGTAAGAGAGCTGATGATATGCATCAAGGTTACACTTTTAAGAGGCTGTAAACCTTCAAATGAGGATACTGGAATGCCTCTGCACTTACCAGAACTGCAATACATATTCTGAGGGTAAGAGGAGAACAAGAGGGCACATCTCTGACTCTGAGAAGCTGGCAACACCAGAGCCTGGGCAAATTAAATGGCTCTAGCAGTGTGTTAGCCAGGAAGGTGCTATGGTTTGTAAAAGGGTAATGGCAAAATTTTTTACCATCTCCTTACACAGCTGCTCTGAAACTCTCCTTACTTGGTCAAACTATCAAGGAAATTTTCAAGGAGCTGCAAGAAATGGGGATGGGTAGAGAAAACTACTTTAGGTGAATACTTCAAATCCAGAACCCTTTATCAACTCACTATGAGGAGCAAGCAGTAACTCATTTCTATTCATATGTATAACTCTGCTCCCTTCATCCTCCTGCCTGGTCCAAGTATGATCCTAACCTCATTCATTGTCAGTGGTAACGTGGAGAACTTATATTGAAAGGAATAGTTAAGTTTTATTATTACAAAGTAATATAAAACAAGGTCTAAGTACTGAATACCAACAGGTACTTAAATGGGACATCACTACAGCATCCTCATAATTCTTTACCATCTACTGTATTGTCAAGCTCTCACCTGTCCCAAATAACTAGACCAATAAAACAAACTACATAATCAGTGTTGTCAATCATTCTGTATGAAACATTGTTGAGGAAAGCGCTCACAAACAATTATATTCAATCACCAAAACCGGAAAGCGTGAAAACATTTAATAAATCTCAGATAGCCCTTTTACCCCCACTGTATTGTTTGCTTTACCATTCTCCCTCCCCCTCAAATAAAGACAGTAAAAAAAATCATTAGAATACCTTTGAACTTGTGAAAGACGGCCCATAGCTCAGCAATGTCAGTGGCAAATGTTATGTCTGTGTCGAGGACAATGACTCGCTCAAGATTGGAAGGTAGAGTCTTAGTCAGAACCAACTTCATCAGCCCATAAATCCCAGAGTAGTGTTTGTTGGGGATCCAAGACACTTCCGACTGACAGGAAATAGGAAGTGGGAAAGAGGAAGAAAAAATAATCTTCATTAGAGAGAGAAACTCTTCCTGACACTAGTTTCTTGTAATAGTGGAAAATCTCTGAGGTGAAAACAGTCATCTAAAATCCTGCTTTTAAATTAACTTTAGAAGCTCAGAAATATGCTAAAGTTTCTGAAAACTTGGAAAAAGGAGTTCTTTGAGGAAACTGCTTTACACAATATAATTAACACTAGTTGAGCCTTTCCCATGTGGTACAACCCATCCTGAGACATCCACGTATCCTGATAAAATCGAAATATGTTTTTAATAAAAAATAGTACATTGCTCTCATTTTCAAACCAAAGATGATAAACTTACGTGTTTGCCATTCTCAGAATTTTCTGACTCTGAAGTAGAAGTAACATGTTTTTTCTCCCTTCTATTTCTTACAGATTTAGAGGTCAGAAGTTCAAAAGGCAAGTCATTCGGAATAATGAACCAGAAAATTGCAAAGGAATTGTTTCTTACAAACTGAAATTTTCCTTAAGCCTTACAACATCTTTAACTTATAACTACCGACATCACAGACATGCTCAAAAGTGGAGATAGCAGAACATCTTTAGCCACATTTTTTGTTCGTTATATATTGCAAATGCAAACCCAAACATTTACATTTCTTTGTAAGGGCTAAACAAAACATTTCAACAGCTTCTAAAATAAGTTTGGAGATTAAACTCAGTATTTCATTATGCTACTGACACTAGGATATTCCATGAGCTATGCTTTATTTTCTTTCTGTGAGTCTCAAGTTCTCTATTGTCAAAAGCTGTTACTGAAAGTAAGTTATAAAAGTTTTTTAAAAGTTCCTGTTGCTCTGTCTGAAACTCCTCTTATTTAATGTTTTAACGGGCATGCATTAGTTCCCAGATTTTAAGTTTTCCCCACTATTAATATAACCAGTATTTTTACTACAGGGGACCTGAATGAGACAGATTTCAGGATTTGTCCTGGCACGTTATACTTCAGAGAAAGTAGGCAGAAACTAAATGCATTCATAAAACTGAGATTTATCCTGTTGTTTAACTGTCACATATATTCACTGGCATTGTAAAGTTTATTATGTGAAGCAACTTCTGCACAGAGGAGCTCATTTTCTCCAAAGTCCTTCAAGAAAATCTTCCCATAAGAGAATGGGTTCCTAAACTTTATTTGCAAGTTGGAAGAGTGGTTGAAGAAAGGCTAATATTTGCTGCTTAGAGCACATTTATTTTTTAATAAAAAGTAACAAGGCCTCTGTTGATGTAAGTTGGCCTGCTCTTTTCCCTTTAAAATGGCACACAACTTTCTTCTCAGGGTTCCTGTACCAGGGCAGAGCTTTCCACTACTGCTAAGTTCATTAAAAAGACTGAGGGTCGTAGAGCAAACCTTTATGGAGAAAGGCAGTATTTTAAGGGGAAAGGTACGAAAAGCAGTTTATCTTAAACTAACTCCAAAACAGAAAGCACAAACTGAATTTTTTGGGTTTTGTTTTTATTTTTTTGAAAGGCAGCTTATTTTGGCAATCCATTTGTGTGTTCCCTTGTCTGTGCATATAGTTCATATGCAATCACTTACATACACAATCTGGCTGGTACTGTCACCTGCACGTGTCTATATATTACTTACTTGTGTTCTCTGCAGGTTTTGCACTGTAGAATTGCAGAAGTAACACAAACAAGTACTGCTAAGACTCTAGTATATACCATTTTGAAACAAATTAGAGATGATCCCTAAGTGGGGATTAATTTATGGGCCTAAAGAGCCATCATTCTTACTTCATTCTTCTTGCTTGCTCTCTCTGTAATCTGTATGGTGCTTAGAAATCTAGTTTCTGTCTCCCAGATACATGCCAATATTCAGTCTCTAGTTGTGTTTGCTACGTGTGTAACAGAGATAATTTCAAATATATACCCTCAAAACTGTAGCTATTTGCAGTCCTAGGTCTCCCACATGATGGCCCTAGGAATGGACCATCACATCAAGGTATCAGCAAAGCACCTACTTCCCCAAACTCTACATATTGTTCTGAATCTGTCACTTGGCATCATTATGCTAGATCAGCCTTGGAGATCAGCCCTCTAGTCATACTGTCATTTTATAGACTTGAGCTTGCTTTTATTATTACCTGTCCCTACGTTACTAATTTTGGATGACATGCCCTTCATTTTATTAGTCCAAATGCAATATTGCTCCAGAATAACTCCTAATACGCTTATGCAAATAAGCCTAATAAGGCAGGGGCTCAGATGTTGCATGAATAGCTTGAGACAAGCAGGGAAGGTAGAAGGTGGCTGAAAACGTAAGTCATCTTCAAGGAGGCATTACTTTCTTTGCCCTCAGGATTCCGAGTATCTTAACACCACTGCCATGTATCACTGCAGGGAGGAGATTCTTGCCTGGCAGTTCCTTCCAGTCTGGCACACAGAAGCTAAAAGCCTGTCATCCTGAAACCTGGTGTCTGAAAGGATCGCTTTTAAAAATGAAAGGAGCAGTCCCTCTTCCAAATGGTCCATCACAGCTGGCTAGCACGTGTTTGATTTGAGCATATGTTGAAACTTGAACTGCCAATCAGTTCAATGTATCTGAAGTTTTCTCTCCTCTGATGCAGAGTTAACTAAGACATAAACAGTGGTCCTAATTAGTCCCCACCATAATTTCTTTATAGCTCTGCTATTCATGAATAATGTAACTGCTCCAAATTCATGCCAAGGAAAACTCCTTACACTACACAAGCCTCAGTCTTCCTGAGTATTACATACAGTCTTACCGAAAGAAATACAAGAACACTATGGTTGAATAGGTGCTTAGCTGTTAAGTGCCAGTTTGAGATAATTAAGGTGGCCTAAACACAAATTTGCAAAATTCTGCAACCCTCAAGCTGTCCATTGTGATATAACTGTTGACATTTAGCCATTTTATTTATCTAGAAATTGTCTAAATATTTTCTGTAAGTCTTAATACTTTTTTTCCCCCTCTAGCATCACTAAAATGGCCCACATATGGGATATTTGTGAATCATTTGCTTTACAAGCTAGACCAGAGTTGCCTTCAGGGAATGAAAATTCCTAGAAGATACGGCACGAACAGGAATAGATAGAGTTAGTAAAACAGGAAAGTGTGACATACTTTGTCATTTGTATACTTCTCAGTTCAGCAGAAATAGCACACCTTGGATCTCTAGCTCTTAAGATCTGTTTTTTTTGTTCAGGAGGGGAGAGTAAAGAAAGGCATTTAACTGGTGCTTACAGTGATTCTCTTAAGTAAACTAAGTGAAATAGTATCTTCTGACTAACAATCTTTCATCAGAATCGTCTTTATTTTTTCCATAGCCGAAGACTGAAAATACACTAAATTATCTAAATTATTCGGTGCTTCTGACTATGAATATAGAAATTACCATTGTCCATCAGGCTGCATGCTGTGTGCAACTGATCACCCTGGTAAATGCCAGAGAAGTGGGAGCACCAGTCTCCATGTCCAGTGACACTTTACCAGGACTGTCTTCCTCAGCTATGTTCTGACTATCTCTGGGAAGAGTTGGCTAAACCGCAGTGGCTGTACACAGCCTAACTCAGCTTTCTCACAGCTGCTACCACTGCATAAATGTTCATGAGAGTTAGCACAAGCGCCATTTTTAAGGCTAAAATTCTAATATAGACATACAGCTTAAAATCAAGCTTCCCTGTTTCCATGACAGAGAGAGAGGGGAAAACAGTGGCTCATTCTCTGTGAATGAATTGTATAGTGATTACATTCCCAAGTATCTAGGTATTTTTATTCTTAAAAAGAGTCGAGTCTGGTTGCCCACACATGAAGGTCAAAGAGCACAACTCCTCTACCAAGTCATCACCAATACATTCAAACAGACTGATTCTTTTACTGTACAACTTCAGGGAACTGTAGTGATTTTATTTTCCCTAAGTATGCTATTTTTTTCCCCTCAAACAGGTGATGGGGAAATTTGCCCAGGCTTCCCAGGTGAATACTGACTGCTCTGTAGCTGTAACTGAAATCTGTACATGGGCAGGTATCTTAAACCTCTCTGAAAGGGGTGGAGACGTGGTCTTGCAGACTTAGCAGAGAGCAAATTTGGAAACCACTACCAACATGAACAGAGATCAACATGAAAGGACAAACGACTTATGGGTGCCTGTATCATGTCAGATCAAAAGTCCCTTGAGCTCAGTAGCCAGCATCTGATAGTGGAAGGTGGCAGGTGCCTACTAAAGAACATAAAACCAGGGAAATTCTACAGTGAGTGCCCCTATATATACTTCCACCCTCTGGCAATTTGCACCAGATTTAGGAGCTAAAGTGGTATTTTTTTCATTAACAGCTTCTGATGGATTTTTCATCTGTGAATTTGGTTGATTTTTGAAGTCCTGTAAGGTTTTAGCAACCACAACATCCTGCAGCAGAGTGCCACAGTTTATTTCCAACTCCTGTTCTTTTGGACCCAGCTATCTACCAATTTAATTTGAGTCACATTTGTTTTCACAGAACCACCAGAAGAGCAAAGCTGCTTTCCTGAATAGTCATGCCTAATCAGAACCCACCACTGTACATATAAAGTTAGGATACTTTTTTCTCATGTGTCTTACTCTGTATTTATTAACAGCTGCTATCTGATTCTCACGGGGAAAAAGACAAAGAAAACAGCTCTTAGACAAATGTGGGAAGTAAGGTGCAGGGACAGGTGCCAGTTATGAGCATAAGTGTGGAAAAGAAAAGGGCAAGTGCTCTGGTTGAGCGAGGAGAAAAACGTACTTCGAAGTTATGTGCCAGGATGAGATACGGATTTGTATTTGCTAAAAGCCCAATTAATTAAATTGAATTATTATTACATATCTATTTAAACCTTGTGCTCTTAAGGGTCATCAGTCTTACAGGCTAAGACACTTTGTTTGCAAATATGATTTTGCTGCACTTACCCTTCACTTTACTATGTTACTAAAATTATGATAAACAGAGCAGTAAGGTGAAGCACAAGAAAAGAGAAATGTATTTGCTGGCTTACCTTAGTGCTGGTTTGTAAATACACATACTGGACCATAAAACCAGTAGCAAGCATAGAAGCAGAGGAAAGTCTAACTAGTTTAAGATTCTATAGGACTGCACACGTTTCTGTCATTACTTAACATCTTCCCTGAAGTACTGGAGGTCGACACTAAACCTAACAACCTGGCTTGCTATGTGCTTCTTGGATTGGAAGGGGTTTTATAGTAATACCATTCAACAAAGCACTCTAGAGTTTGAGCTAGACAATACATAAACCTGAGACCGCATTTCCCTTCTAAATGCAGCATTTCCCCAGTTAACCAGATCAGATTATATCCCTATGAGAAGAAAATCTATCCCGACTTTTCCTGATGAATAGGTTGCAGTCAATAAAGTATCACAGAATCATGGAATGATTGAGGTTGGAAGGAACCTCTGGAGGTCATCTGGTCCAACCTCCCCCTGCTCAAGCAGGACCACCTAGAGCCGGTTGCCCAGGGCCACGTCTAGATGACTTTTGAATAGTCCAACAACAGGGACTCCACAATCTCCCTGGGCAACCTGTGCTAGTGCCTGGTCACCCTCACAGTAAGAAAGTGTTTCCTAATGTTCAGAGGGGCCCTCCTGTGTTTCAGTTAGTGCCCGTTGTCTCTGGTCCTGCCTCTGTCTTCTCTGCACCCTACCTTCAGGTATTTATATACATTGATGAGACACCACCCTGAGTCTTCTCCAGGTCAAACAGTGCCAATATTCTCAGCCTTTCCTCATATGTAAGATGCTCCAGTCCCTTAATTATCTTTGTGGCCCTTGGCTGGACTTTCTCCAGTGTGCCCATGTCTCTCTTGTACTGAAGAGCCCAGAAGCAGAACCAGTACTCCAGCTGTGTCCTCATCAGCACTGAGTGGAGTGGCCACCTCCCTCAACCTGTTGGCAATACTTTTCTGAATGCAGCCAAGGATATCATTAGCCTTTGTTGTGAGGGAACATTGCTGGCTCGTGGTATCCACCAGAATCCCCAGGTCCTTTTCCGCCAAGCTGCTTCCAGCTGGGTGGCCCTCAATGTGTGCTGGTGCATGGGCTAGTTACCCTGTGCAAGACTTTGCACTTCTTGAACTTCATTAAAGTTCCTGTCAGACCCTCTTGCCCATTTAATAATACTTTTTTGTATTTTCTTAGCAGAATTCCTCACTGTTTCACAGAATATATAGTACCATAGCACCCCCTGAGCTTCCTACTCAGTGTGGTATGATGAGGGTAGTTTGGCTGATGAAGTGTTTTCCCTGACAGCATGTCCTTAAACACTTTACACTGGAAAAATGCAACCTTCAATACTGTATTGATTTTCTCACTACATTCACTGCATCTTCCTAGATATGCTTGGAAAAACAATCAATCAAAATAATCCTCAGTTATGGCATATCCCCATTCCCGCTCCAAATAGAAGACACCCTTTCTGCTCAGCTGACTTCACGAAAGCACCGCTACAGCCAGTATCTTGCAAGAGTCCGAAGGTCAGACTGGCTGGGCTGAGAAGCAGCATGCCTGGAGGCAGAAGGTGCCACCTGCATGCACTCCTCTCAGAGGTGGGATAATAAATGAGATCAAACAGAATCAAATCCCGCCACCACCCAGACTTAATGGCTGCAGATTCACTGTGGTGGGGAAACAGCTAACAGCAAATAGGAGTCAGAAGATGGAAAATGCTGGGGAAAGTTCAAAAGGCAGTCTGTAGGTAATTCTGTCTCCCTAGAGCTTTCATGCCAGGTTTTGGCACGAAAATATCTGTCACTTAGAATACACTGGATCTTAAAAAACAAATCAAAGCAAAGTAGAAGAGAACTTCCAGGCCACAGCACATTCATAAAGAGTGTTGTAAATCTGCACAAATTATAGCTGAATTGTCTGGATTGTATTTGACACTGATCTGAAAACCAGTGCAGTCTACATGGTGCAAGAACTTACTGCTGAAGGGATCACTGTGAAGGAAGACCATCCAAATTCTTTGGTAGCTGCTGGCTTCAAGCAGCCCTTACAAATGGCCCAGGCATGGGAAATAGCCCTGGAAATTCTGATTTGTGGATCAGATAACAACAAAAATTGTTATTTTCTCAGATTGGATAAATAACTTCCTAGACAAAGTTGATAACTTGTTTCCACAGCTTTTTCATTACTTATTTAGTGCTTTGCTGCTTCTATGAACAGTAGAAGTGGTAATTTTTATTTTTTTTTTAATCACGTGACCTTTATTTAAGAGAAAGCTAATAGAACTGGGGCTATCATGTAGCTTTTAAACTGGAGGAAAACACTGCCACCATTTAAAAAATGATCATATTATTAAGGTTTTTTGCAACACAAATCTTAGAAAGATGGGGAAAACAAACAGTATCATGTTGCTGGCACAGGACAGGAACTTTTCTTGATGCACAGTTTTTCTCATCACTGTTTTTCAATTTCACTGGGGAATTTCATCTTGCTGTGAATTTTTGCCGTACCTGTTCTCACACTGATGAAAAGTGAGCCACAATTCCAGCAGCACTAGCACAGATGAGGTTCGTTTCAGGATAATCTTTCCCATTGATCATATTTCACATTAGCTAAACTCCTTGCAGGCACATCTGGCTGATCCCTTTTCTCACTCTCTTGCTTCCAGGAGAGAAATATCAACATCTTGTTGCTGTGACTGGATTAACCGAATCATTGAGAAAGAAGGGGAATAGCAGGCTAGTGTTTAAATACAGGTAACATTCATGCCTCTGTTTAGCACACTGCATTTCTTCTTTACAGATAGTAATAAAAAAAAAGAAAGCGAGTGAGAGAGATCAGTTCCAAGTGACCAAAGAACCCAGGAGGAAGAAGGTAACTGTCACCTGTAATAGTTTCCTCAGGAGGAAATGAATTTCCTTCCATCTCACCTTCAGAAAATTGCTGCCTTTGCTCCATCCTTGTCAGGTATCCAGCAAACATTAACAGAAGAGTCTTATTTAAACGAAAACAGACTCTTCTGTTAATGTTTTCTGGATAACTTGTAACTTCAACCTTGAATTTGATTTTTTTCTTGGGTGATTCACAGGTTTCTACTATACTGATATCCCCCCCACCCCCCAACAGGTCCTTACTATTTATATGAATGATTGTCAAGGAAACCAGGCATCCAGCAAAGCTGAGTAACTTTTCTAGATTCAGAACTTCTGGTGTCTGAGTATTTAAAGAAATAATAATAATTCACACTGAGAAACAACTGTAAGGAGATGGGAATTTATACATTTTTGCTAAAATTATTTTACTATTTCTGCTGGCCTTTGCTGCTGTTGTTCTTACTCATCACAGAAGCACTGGTGACTTTAATAGAATTCTGCCTCATCTCTCGCTTTATGAACAGATGGTATCTTCCACACACACATGCAACAAGTCTGGATACAAATAGCAGTGAGCAAAAAGGTTGAGATAGAAATGGATGATTATCTGAACCTCTGGGTCCTGGATAATGTAGAGCAAATGCAGAAACCGCGGAGCAAGCCACAACTGGAAAGGAAGATTAGATATTAAAAAGGCAGAACAAACAAAACCTCCCAAATCAGCATCAGCATAGAGCAAAGGAAAATAACTGCAAATTAATTCTCATCTCTGTAGCAAAGTCTGTAACACAGTCTGACCGATGCTGATGCTTGTTTTTCTTTTTTTTTTTTTTTCTTTCTTTCTTTCCAGATCTCTCACCAATACACACATATACACAAAGGGCAGACAAGTGGGAAAAACCTGATTTAAGAATGCTTCTTCAAAACAGCTTCGTTAATAACAAAATTAACTGAGGGTGCCAAGAACTAAGCCATGCTCTGTGTTTGGAATCAACTTGCTTTATACAGACGAAACTGCAGACACTTACATAAGCAAAATGGATGGTTTTTTTGTCTCTGCCATTTAGGTTAACAAGACATTCAGCCAAACAGCTTCTTCAGAAAAGAAATGACAAAAGGTAATTCACCTCCTGGGATTTTTGGGGATTCTCTCCCCCCCCCTTACGTCTTTGGCTGGCTTTCCTCCACAAGGTTGCCATTCCTCCCTCCTTGCTTAGCCTCACCAAACTCGAATGGCCAGTTGCCATTTGAATCTGAGTCCTTTTCTTTACTCTCATTTGAGACATTCTTAATTTTCTCCACTGCTTCTTGCTATCTCCAAAATGCTGAATACCCTCTTTGTTTTCCTCTATTCATTTGCACAAGATGAGGCTGTGGAACAGAAAAGGACAGACTGACCAGTCTCAGTGCTGTTTCTTGTTCCTTTGGGGTCTTTGGCCTCAACTCCAGCTGTTTTCAGTGTGGTAGTCGAGGGTGGAAGACTTACAAGAGTCAGAGAATCCCAAAGGAGGTCAGTGACAATAAACCAAACACCAGCCTCCCAGTCTTACCTCTCCAGCAGAGGCAAAAGTCTAAGCCTTTCCTAGAAGATACGGTAAAGCCTTTGTTTTGTTTTTCCTTTTTCTTCCTGTCAGTGAATGAGTGAAAAGAGACACACAAGCTGAAGTAGATAAAATGGCAGGAAGTCAGAGCTTTCTGCTAAAAGCTGACAGGTAGATCTGGCTAGAATTTGGCCAGTGGTCAAAAGCAACTCCTGGCTGCCCTTTTCACTTCACCTGTATGGAAAGATAAGAAAGATCAATTGCACGCTTTAATTGCTGGTGAACTCAATCAACAAGCTCTTTGTACTAATCAATCAGAGAAGATACAAATCCATGAAAATATTATCATCATTGCCAGATTTTTAATTTTAGTAACTATGCAAATACAAGCACATTAGCTGCAGCCATTATATATTCTGGCGAATTTCCATGCAGCGCTTGGGGTCAAAGTCCAGAGGCATCCAATCTGTATTTTGCACAATGTCAGGATATTAAACAGGTGTCATCAAGACACACTGTCCAGAATAAAAAGCAACAACATCTCCTGCATAAACACATGTTCTGTTGGATAGACAATAGCCTCAGCTCAGTGACAAAAATGTATTTGGAGTGGGATTTTTTTTCCTACTGGATTTTGTGCAAGAGATCTATTTATAAGAATGATGAAAGAAGGTAGCAGAACAGCTACAGTGACTATTATTGACCAAGTAATGCGTGGCAGGAGACTGCAGGTCTAAAATATTAGTTATCATGTGCAAAAAAATCTCCAACCAAAACCCAAAAACGTTGAGGGAAGGACTTCTCACCCTTTTAGGACTGAGAGATCTCATCCTGTTTGTATCCAATACAAAGCAGAATGTACTTTGATGCAACAGCCAGAGTTCCAGAAGATGATGATTCGTGGAAAGAATGTGGGAAAGTAGCTTCCACCAGACCTCTGACATCCTAATATGAAGTCAAACTATCGCAAACGCATAGGAGAAAAAAGGATTCATTGTTCTATTCAGAAGGACATCACTAGCTAATATCTGGCATCTCACTAGTAAAATCACCTCTCTCCAGACTTAGACTTTTATTGTTTATACCTTCAGAGCAAGAACGGTGGAAGTTCAAGAGCTGAAAAAGCTGCACCAAGAAATAGGCCACTAGTGGGTGTAATACATCCAGATAGTGAAATAAACGCCATATCCCATAAAGAACTATTAGTTATCTTATTTTCAGCAAAAGTAAAGAATTTGCAGGAAAATAAATAATTCTCCATCCTGCAGGACTGGAGGACAGGTGAGTGGGAACTTCCTATATCACAATTATTGCTTCAAGAGAACAAAAATTACATGAAACAGTGTTCTTTTCTCCAATTGTAAGTATTTTAATAGATCAAAACTCCTGAGGACTAAAAAGCTCCACGAATACATCCTGGGATAAACAGAATAATAAAGGATAAAATGTATTACAATTATGAACAAGCAATACTAAAAATAATCTAGTATAAGGAGCACTAAATTCAACACGGGGAAAAAAAGTATTATTTTTCTTTGTTACTAGAAAGAGGTAAGATGTGTCTCAACAATGCAGCACTCACTAGAGAAACAATCTGAAGAAAACACAGACATTATTGGAAAAGCTGGGCTCCTCCAAAGCATGTTCATGACATCAGTCTAGCTTCTTGCCTAGGTTCTGGGTAAATATTAGTCAAATACTTCATACAACAGTGAATTTACATGACTGGTATTTAAAGGAAGTGTCCATGTAGCAGGCATGTATCTTTTACACTTTCTTGAACTTTTGGTGTGAGTGCTGAAAGGATGAGACTTCAAAACCCTCAAAAAATGAAACTTTTACAGCATTAGGCCAGTTTGATCTGAAAAGTGATAACCCCACTAACAGAAATGAATTTTCACAATTTGGAAATTCAAATGCTCTCATATCAAGCTGACTCAAAAAAAAGATATCATCAGTGATATCTAATTAATAACCTTATTATATATGTCTCCGCTCTGAAGCAGATACTGAGTCCAAATCACCCTGAATGCCCTTACCTAGGCTGAGATGGTTTCAGAAAACCTCTAAGAATGATTTCACTTCACTATGTGCTCGTGCTACATCAGATGCACAGCATGGCCTGCTATTTCCAGTGCTGTGAAAAGGTGTCATAAGAGGTGTGCCCAGGTAAGATGAACATTATTTTTTACCACAAGAATGACCATCTCAGTCCAAATCCTTCAGAATGCTTTCTGCCTACACTGCCTGCTGGACTGCTCTGTGGGAAGGAGCTCACATCTGAATTACCATGCACCACTTCCCTGAATTCCAGTTCTTTCTCAGAAACAAGCCAAAGAGCCAAGTACTTTACAAATGATGAATTTTAACAATTTCAGATTCCTGATGGTGAATCAAGGACATTCTTGGGAGTCCTTCCAGCCTGCTATCTTTTTTCAGCTTATCAGTCAGATGTGGAAAAGACAGACTTCCGTACTTTGTAAATCTAAAAAGCAAGGATCACTAAACATTTTTATAAAATGCTCACATCAGTATCAATCCTGAATATGAACGCCTTGAACAGACACTTCTATCAGTAATGAAATGCCCTACGACAGGAAGGTGTCTTTATGAGCAAGTGAAAAGCCATTAAGATCTAGGACCATACTCATTCTATGTTTTCCCAACTTTTCTGGTATCTGTTAGTACCAAGAAAAGAAATTGTGTTGGAACACAGGATGACCATTAACACCCTCCAGCAAGTACAGGGGATATACAACCAATATCCCTTAACATGTAACTCCAAAGTGTTAAGTAAGTTCCATACATCTGAGGTTAGGATAGTAAAATGCTTTAATTTCTCACAGATACATGATAAAGTTCTGAGCAAGCAGTTACTGTAATGGGGTACAAAGCACAAACAACAGTTGCAGCAGTTAGTTTGAGGCACTGCATGTTTTTAACATCTTTTTTTTCAGAGCACATTGGATAATTTTTGTCAAACTGAGTAATTTTTGGAAACACTTATATGCAGTTATTCTTCTTATCCTCTGCTAAAATAGCCTTCCCTGGAAGTGGAGCACAAGTTGCTGCAATAAGAGTGACGTTTAAGAAGCTGAATGCCAAACAGGAATCCTTCATCACAGTCAGCCACTATGATACAAATATGGGTGATGTCAGTGATAAAGAGTTGGCTTCTTATTCCTCACTTTACGTAAGCTACAAAGACCACTACCCTGGCTTCCTGGTGGAGGTAGTACATAGTGACTACTGCTTTTTCCTAGAATCAAGAAAAAGGTGGATCTACAGAGAAGCCCACAACAGTTGGGGATAAGTTACAGAATTAACAAGAACTCCAATGTTTCCAGAAATCAGCAACAGTAGGAAAGTAAAAGGAGTTTACAAAGCCAAGCATGAGGCTGTCTTTTGGAATAGCCAGTTGTGCAGTAGAAGCACTGCACAAGGCAACATAGTAGGCAGACTGGGACCCTTGAAAGAGCCCCAGGAAATCCTGCACCTTCTTGCATCACACTAGGGTTCATCCCAGCATACAAAATTCTCACAGTTCCAAATCTTAAATTAATTGACAATATTTGTAAATCCAAGGAGAAA
>VYZX01027708.1:35001-49714 GCA_013401335.1 Brachypteracias leptosomus | reverse complement strand
GGGAAGGGAAGGCAACTCGAGATCCACTCCTGTCACGTTTTGTGTTCTTTTTCTTTCTCCAAAGGCAGACAAATACAAAATTAATAAACAGGTCTGAACATAGGCACTGGAACCCAGACCTTAATCTTAGCACCTAAGAACAATAATAATTTTATGGGAAGTTTATTTTGTCCATAATTTAAAATCAATTACAAATTAAACAATCTAATAAGGTACAGGTTAGGTTAACACATAATTGCCCAGAGCAGAGCCTCTCCTGTTTCTGGTGCAGCTGCTTTTGGATGCTTTTTGAATAGAATCCTGGAGCAGTTTGACTGAATCTAGCAAAACATGATTTACCCACCTTTTTTTTTTTTTTTTCTTCTGTGGCTCCAAAGCAAGAGGGGCGTTTGTGAACATAAAAAGTGAACCGGTTCACTAGCAACCTCTGTTTTCAGAACTGCATTTACTTCAGTCATAAGTAACAAACACAAACCCCACAATTCATTTTCATACCGACTCTTAAACCACCTCTGATTATCCCAAATTCTATGTGACTCTATTTCTAAAACTTTAAGGTAAACACAGAGCTAGAGAATACTTTCATGCATAAGGATCACAGGACTGAGCCCCATAGCTTTTACAGGGCGAAGTATGTAGTAGTGAGGAAAGAATACTCATTTTACAGCTTCTGACCAGACCAATCTGAGAATCAGACCAATCCAACAGTCATTCCCTTATAGGACACCCTCATTGACTGCAAGATATAGGGGCGTAAAAACTCTGACCTAGGAGAATCATAGAATCATTATGGTTAGAAAGGACCTCTAGGATCATCAAGTCCAACCTTCATCCCAACATCTTCCTAACCACCAGATCATAGCCCCAAGTGCTACATCTATTCATTTTTTAAACACCTCCAGGGATGGTGACTCCAACAAGAATACAAGAAAAAAACATGTAAAACTGCATAAATGAACTTCATGGTGCATGTCAAGGTAAAACCACATCATATGTTTCTGAAAACATGCAGACACAACAGGAAGTTGTAGGGAAGTATAAATAAAATCCAGTACAATAGGTAGATAATATTTTGCACCAAATTTGCACTATTGTTCCTTAAATGACAGTCTTTTAAAAGAGATTGTGTTTTCTAACGTTTCATTTTGCTACACTGAAAGAGTAATGATGTAATAATTGTTGTAATAGGGCATAATATTTACATTGCATTTGTCAGAGTTGTATTTTTTAATACATTATTTTACCAGATATCTATATCAAAAATACCTTACTATGTTTCTGTATCTGTTTTGGTTTATGTGACAAATGGATTCTATGTCTAGATTCTTAGAATTGCTAATCCACATAGGAAAATCCGTGTAGGAAATTCAACCTTCATATTGCAATAAAAATAACCAAGTAGCTGAATGATGGTTCCTGGTGGTGGTGTTGTTGTAATTATTAATTAAACCATCTAGTTTTGTGAAGTCTATTCCTATGGTATCATAATTTAAAAATCTTTTTTACTATTGTCATTTAGAAGTGTTTGTGATTTCCTTTTTCTTAAAACTAAGATTATGTAAATGAAAGACATGAACATTTAACTGTTTGTAGGTTGATCTACTTCCCATTGACTGCTTTTCTATTTTCCACTGAAATTCAACAAATAAGCAAAAGAGAAGATGAAAAAAGGTGCGAAGCCCAAAATAGTTGCTTGAGTCACCAACAGATTGTCTGAAATGATTCAAACAGGTGTTTGTGAGAGAATGAGCTATTTTTCTCAGGGCTGTGGGGGCGAATTCTAGAAGAGAGAAAACTACTCTAAACAGGTCCTTGAGAGCAAGGAGGAAAAAAATTCACCATGTGGGGAAGAGTAGGACAGCAGGGGGTTACCTCAGGGAAGTGTGAGCTATGGTGGATTTTCTATGCTAAGGCAGGACAGCAGAGGCTCACACATCAGCAAGAAACCCAGCACCACAACCAGGGAGTAGGAAGCAGAATACACCTGCGCAGCTTCCTCGGCATAGGTGTGCAATGTGTGGTTGTTTGGGTGGGTGGGAGAAGACCCTCACCAGCTGAGAGATACTAGAGCTAACACCAGTGTGAGTTTTGGATCAGACATAGTCTAAGTCTTTCACTGGTAAACTTTGCTAAATTTTGGATTTTGAAACAAACAACACCTTCACTTTTCAAAATAAAGCTCATCAAAATGATCCCCAACAAAGTCTCTCACAATATTCTGGTAACTAGGCTGGGAGGTCACAGTTGGATGAGTGGACAACAAGATGGATAAAAACAGTTGGATGGTTGGTTTGGAGTGTAATGACTAACGGGTGGCAATTTATCTGGAGGCAGATAAGAAGCAGAGTGCTGCATGGGCCTATCCAGGGACCTATATTTAATGACAATTACCTGGAGTAGACATGTTCAGCCTGGAGAAGACATGGCTTCAGGGGTATCTAACAGCAGCCTGTCAATGCCTATAGAGAGGTCACTGAGAAGATGAAGCCAGGCTCTTCACAGTAATGTGCGGTGGGATGACAAGGGACAATGGGCATAAATTGAAACAAGATAAGTTCCAGATCAAATATATGGAAAAAATTTTTAACCATGAGGACCGTCAAACAGCGGATCAGGCTCCCTCAAGGAAGTTGTGCAGTTTCCACATCTGGAGGTTTTGAAGACTTGACTATACAAAGCCCTGAGCAACCCATTCTGACCTTACAGCTGACCCTGCCTTGAGAATGAGGTTGAGCCAGATGATCTTCCAACATGAACTATTCTGTGATTCTAAAATAGTTCACAGAACTCTTAAAAAGGTTCTGGGGATTGGAGGCAGAGAATATATGCTGCTGATACCTACCCAATTTCTTCCCTGTAACCTGCTTACAATCAAAATGTCTGTTTTGTTTAGAAATAGCAAACTGAATGATAAAGTTGATGTATTTTGAGAAACAGACTGGCAGGACTTTTGAGAAGAATGTTACCTTCTCCTCAGAGGCAGGTAACAGGTAGCATGAGTGACAATGTTTACTGATCTTGGGTAAGAAAGATCTGCTCCCAGAGGTTCTCTTGAGAATCTAAAAGTAGGTAGTTAATTCAGTTGATGTTAACAGGTTTTGTCAGAATTTGGCATGGTAAAACTGTGTTGCTTAAATAGATCTACTCCTGTAATAGTTATTCAGTTAAGTGGGCCCTTCTCCTGTTAATTGTTTCTGAGTTCCTGAATACACAGCAGGTAGGTATGTGTGGTGCAGTGCACTCTGACTGCTGACCTATTTATTGGTGTGTTCTTGTGATGGCTGACCCATAACAGAGACTCAGCTATTCAAAAAGCTGTTGCACACAGGAAGAGATAACAGTCAGCAGCGTAGGTGTTAATTTGAAAGTTTGGTACTGGCAAAAATTGAAGGACCTATTTTCCCCGGCTTCAGCTCCTTAAATCGGGGGTATTCCCCTGAAGTTCTCTGGGCAGGACCTGAAATACAGAGTGCTACTGCCTGATATACTAAATTCCCTGCTTCCTCATTGATTTTCTAACACAACCTTAATGCTGTGTTAGCATCATTTCTCTGTTCACTCCATCTGCTCTTAGGTCTCTCCCGCTGTTTCCTAGGAGATATATTTCCATGATGCCTGCATCTGTAAGACAGTGGCAGATATGGGGCAAGAGCCACATGTAGAGGCAGCATTAGTACCACCTGAGCATTTGCAGGGTTCTCAGGGGATCCTGTCACCCACTGTCTCTTAAAACCTGAGAGAGCTCTAGTTACACAGTCAGCTGCTTCAGAGTGCTGTGGAAATGGGATGCTGTGGCTTCTCAACTCCTTTCCACTTCTGTTTGCTTGTTTAAGCCTAGAACCTCTATCTAAAAGAAAAGACTGAAGTGGGGTTATTTTTGTCTACTTGGCCTATTTAGTGAACATTCTAATATAATTATCTACAAAATTTTATGGGGTTTTTGCTTATTTATGATGCATTTATCAAAACTACTGAGTATCTTATATGCTTTAGGTTGTGAGACATGCCTTTTCATATCCTTTCAGGTATGGTCTAAAAGACAAATTCCAAAATGTAATAGCAAGCATAATAAACTGAATATTGCAATTAAACACGGATGCCACAGAATATCAGGGTTGCTAAATCTTGCCTCGTGCCCTACCATCTTCCCTATTCTTCCCTTGGCAAGGACACATAAAACTGACTATGGCTAACAACAGATACAGTCTTATGACATTTCTAAAAATATGCCTGTTTCTCACAAGTGATCCAAACTGCAGCAACAAACTCTTAAGTACACTTAGAAACAGATAACATAGGGAATAATTAATTTTTGCCCATATGTATAATGAATTATGTGGTTTATTTTAAATTGTATTAATCTTTGTTTTCTTCACAAGAAAAATAGGCAAACAAGAATTGTTTATATTAAACAGCTAATGTGTTTTTATTTAGGCAGAACTGTGAAAAAAACAAGGTATTTTCTGAGTGTATGCAAAAGGAATGAGAATTTATGAAAACTCCATCCTGGTCTCTAAGTTGAAAAGACATGAATTTGATGGATCGACCACTTGGAGGATAAGGAATTGGCCAGATGCCCACACTCAAAGAGTTGTGGTCAACGGCTTGATGTCCAAGTGGAGACCAGTGGTGACTGGTGTTCCCTGGGACTGATGCTGTTTAACATCCTTGTCAGTGACATGGACAGTCTAACTGCGTGCACCCTTAGCAAGTTTATGAATGACACCAAGCTGTGTGGTGCCAAGTGCAAGATCCTGCATCTGGGTCAGTGCAATCCCAAGCATAAATACAGGCTGAGCAATGTATTGAGATGAAAGCAGTCCTGAAGTGCTGGTTGATGGAAAGTTCAACAGGAATCAACAATGTGCAAGCACAGCCCAGAAAGCCAACCATATCCCGGGCTGCATCAAAAGAAGTGTGGCCAGCAGGTCAAGGGAGGCAATTCTGCCTCTCTACCCTGTTCTTGTGAGATGCCACCTGGAGTACTGTGGCAAGTTCTGGAGCCCCCAACACGAGAAGGACATGGACCTATTGAAGCAGGTCCAGAGGAGGGCCATGAAAATGATCAGGGGGCTGCGGCACCTCTCCTGTGAGGACAGGCTACAAAAGTTGGTCTTGTTCAACCTGGAGAAGAGAAGAATCCAGGCAGACTTTATCGCAGCTTTCCAGTATCTGAAGAGGGCCTACAAGAAAGTTGTGGGGGGACTTTTTGAAAGGGTTTGTAGTGATGGGACAAGGGGTAATGGCTTAAAACTGGAGGAGGGTAGATCTAGATTAGAAATTAGGAAGAAGTTCTTTACTATGAGGGTGGTGAGACACTGGAACAGGTAGCCCAGGGAAGTTGCGGATGCTCCGTCACTGGCTGCGTTCAAGACCAGGTTGGCTGGGGCTTTGAGCAACTTGGTCTAGTGGGAGATGCCTGTGCCTGTGGCAGTGTGGTTGGGACTAGGTGATCTTTAAGGTCCCTTCCAACTCAAACCATTCTATGATTCTATGAAAAATCCACATAATATTAATCAGTAACTTATTGGGTGTAGACAATCTATTCATTAAATTGGATCAGAAGCATAGTAAAGATTTATAGCTGAAGTGTTAAAGGTTCATATATAGAAGAAATACAACCATTTTTCTTGATGGCCAGAAGAACATTAGGAAACATAATATAACAAGGGTTATGTTACACTGAAACCTACAAATCACTGACAGATTATTTCCTCAAAGAAAACTATCGGTCTCTTCAAAGTAAATATGTAATGCTTTTGTAGACGTTAGGGACATCTCATAGATTTTGTAAAATAGCAGATACTTGAGCAGTTAGGTCATACATAAAAAGTGTTACCCTTCCTTAATTCAGAAGATTCATTTCAATGTTACAATTAAATTCAGCTGTTAAAGGGCTACATGCAATGTATCAATTGTATATCCTCAAATTTAAATATGATTGTGTCTAACATTTAAGACTGAATATTAAACATGAGACAGAAAGAAATACCAATGTAAATTAATATGTTTCTCATACTTAGTATAACATCAAGTATATTTAAACAACATACATAATTAATTTCATAATATTGTTGTAAATTCAGACTTCAGTGACCTGTATTTCAAAACGGGATCTGACAAAACAGAAATCTTTCACACAGTCTGAAACATTAAGAGGGCTTTGAATAAAGCTCTGCATTTTGAAAGGTTTGGGGAAACATACAGAAAAAAGCAGAACATTTCTCAGCTCTGTCCTTCAGTAAAATGCACAACACATTTGGCTAAGAAGGAATAAAGGAGCAAGGCTTTTCTGTTGACAATAGGCTTTTTTGCTATCCCAATCCAAATCTTCTAAGAGAAACCATACTCCCTTCCAAGCCTTCCATCACAAACTATTCTAAAACAAGCTAAAAAGCCCCCATGACCTAGACCTCTGGTCTAATATTGGTATCCTTGACTTAGTGAAACTGGAGAAAATAACTCACTTTTAAACAGAGAATATTAGAAATGGAAAAGCTATGGTAGCTTGAAAGAATTTACTTCTATATGTCCTCTGAAAATATTTCCTCCATTTCTGCCTGTGGGAAATGCCATTATTTTTTTTACTGAAAAAATGCAGAATTCAGTTGAACCAAAGAGAATGCAATATTCAAATACACATAGTCTGCACTAAAAGAAGCTTTTGTAAAAACACTGAGGATCTACTCAGTCTTCAAAGACTGGAACTAAACCTAACATGCAAAGTATCTATGATTTACATAAACCAGAAAGAAAATAACAGAAAACCTGTACTTATCCAGACCAAACAGACTCAATATATTTTTGTTTGCCACAGATGTCAATGGGCATATTAAAATGAACCCCAGAAATTTTTTGCAGAGATTGAATAGCATTGAAATGAATAAAAGTAGTTGGTGCAGTGTTTAATGCAGATAGAGAAAACCACAAACTGCAAGCAGGCTGACAATGTGCTGTTTGGTGTAAATACATCTTCAGCATGCTTAATTTACACACTGTTCAACTTTAAACAGGAATGCAACTTTGATGATATCTGCTTGCACCTATTCTCAAAGGGAATATAGACAAATATAGAACTGGGAACAACTTAAACTCAGAAGCAGTGCTGAACTAAAGCATGGAAAAAAGGGGCCGCCTTCAACTTTGAATATCAGCAGCATCATATGGACATTAACTAGGTGCCCCAATAATATGAGAATAGTGTGAACACAAGAATGAGAATGGAACAGAGTAAATAGACTCTCAAACTTGGCATATCATATTTCTCAAATTTTCTCCAATGCATTAAAAAAACTGACCTCATCTTCCTGCCATAAAGCACCACATCAGCCTTTATCCAGGAAACAATTTCTGCTGACTTGAATATTACATTGTTTTGATAAAATATTTCCAAGATTTCTTCCAAAACTTTCAAACAAACACTAACAACCCAAATGGTTTGATTTCTATTAAATAACAAAATCTCAGAAACAAATATAAAATGGTTTTAATCTTAAACCATAGGTAAGGACCTGATTTTCTTTCTAAACTTCCCATTTACAGATATAATTTCCCAGCTCAGCAAAATGAAAACATACTTTTTCCCGCAGATGTCAGTTTTGTAACCTAGATCTACGGACTAAAAATCAAACACTGGCTTCTTCTGGCCATGTAAGATCTCTGAATATGAAAAATTCAGAATTCAAACACATCCCTACTTACAAACATACTGAAGTCACATATGAATCTGATTGCTTTGATTTGAATGAGTTTTTGCTAAACAGTGGCTTTAGCAGGCCATTTTGTTGATGGTGTATTCACTGGTTAGCCTCTTGGTGCTACAATATATTCACATATCAGTGGTCATAGTGATAAAAATATTTTTGGTCTGTAACAAGGAGTATCTTCCTCAGTATAAAAATATATTCTGCCTTTGATTCATTAGAGGTACTCCCTGACTAGAAGCTCCCAGGTGGGAGATGTATAAAAAGCAAGATGTGGACTCAAAAGAAGACAAATGGAGTAGAAGGTGGTATCTAAGAGTAATTTTTCAGACCATATATTCTTCAGACCATAAACTTTGTGATGTGTTGTTTTTTCTGTCAATTATTTCCTCTGAAATCTCCATTTTTAGGATTTGCTGTTCTCAGAAATAAGTCAATATAATATCTCTGTACTTTCAGGAGTTCAGGAAGCAGAAATGAGGGAGCTCAGGGAGATTAAAAATAAAAGAAAGGAACTGGATTAAGGGTGTGCTTAAATTCAGAATTTCCTGAGTCAAGCATGAGAGAAAGGCTGCCAGCATACCTAGGGAGCATGTTATTGAACACAGTTGTTCTGGTGCCCTCAAACCCTATTCCACAGGAGCTTTCAGCTACTGAGTCATATTTCTTCTTGAAATACATAACAAAACAGTATATATGACTATGCATGTTAGTGTTGACATTCTAGAGATGCTTAATCCTTCTGCACTCTACCATTCTGAGGTTGCTTGCACACTTTTGACTTTTTCTCCCTTGAATAAAATCTGTGAAAGTCATTTTGGCTTTTGCTGCATATTTTGTTCGTTTGTACCTCTACATATGTTAAAATCTTTAAAGTATATCAATATCTTAATTTTGATAATTTCATTAAATTATTATGTGTTGGAAATTAATATGTTTGTTTTCGGTATGTTTTACAAAGTACAGCTATGTGACTCACATTGAATTTATGAGACATCTCAGAGCTAAATTTCTAAGCATTTATTTGGAAAGAGTAAATGATGAATTACAGGTGTGTTGTAGAAACACCAGTTATCCTATAGCAGATGATGAATGTATTTCATTAGATATTGAAAAAATTAAGATGAGCAGTGCATTAAGTAGCTTAACACAGTGGGATAGAGAATAACTTTACAGATATTTGCTCACTCCATAACTTAACAGCATTCTATCACATACTACTTTATTCACCAATTACATCCCACTTTCTATTCCAAGCTGTCATGTGGCTATAGTTAATTTTAAACAACCAGTTACTGTCACTTTTGAAAGTTGCCTAGCATCACTAGGCACTGGGTGATGCCTCAAAACACTGGCACAGCCCTGCTCCACAGGAAAGGAACAATTGACGACTATGTTCAGAAAGACCGAGAACAAATTAGTAATAAATCAACAATATATCACTAAGAAAGGTATGCAGGGTTATTACTTTCTCATTGCTACATGTCAGAGATTTAACAGTTCTGTAGCTTGTTATGATGTCTGTTTCTGCACATCTTCAAGAGTAGTACTCTAACTTCTAAGCAATTTCTACTTGCCTTTTGAGTACCAGTGTGTTAATAAAAAGACAAAAACACTGTAGCACAATCCTATTACAACTATTATAATGAACCAGAATTTGTGCTTTTGATGTTGAGTCTTTGAACTCTTTTGCTTTGAAATTTAGTTATAAAACATACAAGTCTACCACAGAGAACACAGCTTATCCAGAGGGAACAATACCAAAAGGGATTTTTTTGAGGGGAAAAAGGACTACGAAAGATGGTAAATATTTTCCCATGTCTGTTAATATTTTACCAAAAATGCCAAGTCCTATGAGTATAGGACTAAATGGATCTAATTCTTTTAAGCTAAATACAAATAAAACAAAGATATCAATATTTAAGCACAAATTTAATACAATCCATCATCATACCTTGTTATGTGTCTGAGTTTGTCCAACCAGGATAAGGATATTTGATGAAATAATAGACAGGCAGAAATTGATTAGAATTATTGATCTCTCAGATCTGATGTACCTGTTCAAATAAACAAAGAGAGAGTACAACTTTTCTAAAAGGAAAACAACTAGTAAGTCATACAAAACTTTGATGCAATTCTTCCATGAAATACTGAAGATACTCTGAAAAGTAAGCACTCTATTTCTAGTGCTCAAAAAGAGTATTATGGAGTTCTCACATTACAGACATAGGAACTATGATATTTTGATAGATAATCTGCAATTCTCTCTTAGTATTTTGGTACATTTAAAAAATAATCTTATCAATGCTTCTTTTAAAAATTGCTGGCAACACTGTTCTAACACCATACTGATAATAACGGGCTTGCATCCATTCATGTCAGGAACTTATGCTCTCTGCTCATCTCTGGGAATATCCACAGCTGGCACAGACCACTCACAATAACTAACTTCAGCAAAAATATGTTGATTTACATAAACAGAAGATCTGGTCCACGATGCATAAATAAGATGCAGGTTGGTTGATGATAATATAGGAGTGCATTTTGAAACACATTATTGGGGTAATAATAACATTAATCTTGAAGTTCTACCACATTTACAAAATGACTTGCATAAAGAAACAATAATATGTAAAATCTTCATAAGACCTAATGCCAAAAAATAGCTGTTTGTACAGAAAGATTAAATTATAACAGTGAGCATCACACAGTCTCTCTTGCAAACTTATCATAGTAATTTTACAAGTAAGTTTACGATGAAAAAGTCAAATATACTTATTATCTATTTCTTTACAATATGCAAATGTTCTCATTTTTCTACATACAGCCCTTTATATGCTACAGGACAGAAAGAGAATGATTATAGTTTCAAGTGAAGTACCTTACTGAGTTGATTTTCAGAGCTGCTAACAGGGTAAAAGTTTACTACTAAAGTAAATCAAAGTTAAGAATGCACAGTTCCCCTGAAGACCATGCCATATTTTATATATTCTTTTACCTATACTATATGCTTTTCACTGGAACTTAGTAAATATTGCTCCTGAGCTCCACAGCTGACACTCTGAGGAGGCCATAACAAAGGGTGCTGAACTCACAAGAAATGCCAAGCTTTGGACGTGCAAAGTATCGTAGTCCTTTCTGTTCAGCTATTGATTAAGTAATACAGCATTACATTCTTTAGTTAAGACAGAACAACCCTGATACCACAATCCATATTTTTCCTTAAAATATAACTATGTTTCTAAGGCTAGTGCTATGTGTTTGCAAACACACACAGCCAGTCTAGCGCCTTTATCTACACAGTTGGTATGCTGCTTTCTAACTTGTTAACTATTGATTCACCTGGGCCAGTTCCCAATACCAAGTATGGAGTATAAAGGATCTTAGTGGTTGAGTAGCTCCAGTGCAAGCAGAAGCTCAGAGCATGGACTTAAGGTAGGAAGGTTTTAGTTTTTCTGTCAGCCTACTCTTGATTGAAGGGAACAGAAGGGTGAATATCTGACTGAGACTGAATTTATTTTTCAGTTTGAATTTGAAGTTAGGGGGACCAACCATAAAAGAACACTCACATAGGACTTCTTCAGACCAGAATACCTCTACCTAATATCACTTCTAAACAGGCTGTCATTCAAAAGGAAGATGGGTCTTCCAAAATATAAATACAGACATAGGATCAAAATATAAAATTTCTTGCTATCTCTAGATTTATAAAACCAAGCATGTATACATATAAGATTATGTATACATATAAGGTTCAGTGTCTAACTTCTCGCTATAGTTACTTACAATGTGCTGTTGAGAAATGTTTTGAAGGCAAATTTGATGATTCAGATGACAGCCCACTCAATTATCCTAATACTTTCAAAATATCTCACTGATAGAACACTGAGGTCTATATGAGTTATCTTTTTTTCAGTTGGATGCAGAACCCACACTAGGTTCATAACACATCACATACAATTTTTTCTCTACTTGGAACTTACCATAATCACAGACTCATAGAATCATAGAATTATAGACTGGTTTAGGTTGGAAGGGACCTTAAAGATCATCTAGTTCCAATCCCCCTGCCATGGGCAGGGACACTTTCCACTAGATCATGTTGCTCAAAGTCCCATCCAAGTCAGCCTTGAACATTTCCAAGAAGGGGTCATCCACAACTTCTCTGGGAAACCTGTTTCAGCATCTCATTGCCCTCATAGTAAAAAAATTTCTTCCTTATATCTAATTTAAGTAATGGAGAAGACCAGTTCCACTGAGCATGACAGTATTTCCATCCAAGTGCTAAATATATCAGGGAGTGCAAAAATAACGCTATAATTCTTCAGATGGGAATTATATCCCAAAATACTCTCATTCTTAGCTTTGACAGACAAGAACTGACAATTTTTATACTTTTTATGATAACTTATGTAAGTAGATATTCTATATTTATTACATATATGTCTATTCCTGTGAGTCTCTGTGGCTACATAAGAGAGTGAAAGAGAAAAGTGTGTAAAATTATCAAGCTGCTTCTAAAAGCAAAATTCTATTAGTTGATTACTCTAAAATTATCATTTTCTACCTGTGTTTCTTCTTGCTTGCGTAAGACCCTATTTTTCTTTTATTATGGGAAAAAGTTAAATGAGAACCCATGTTTACTTTTAAAAAATATTTATTACTTCGCACGAATTTTCCTCTTACTTTTCTATTTCTTCTACACCAAGACATCATGCTATTTCTCATCACTTCTCAAATTAATTTAGTCCATAAATATCTGTTGCACTTTTAATTCAATATACTATTTTAATATAGCAAACTCAGCATGGAAAGAAAATCTGTTACTGGAATGTACCACCAACTATTTGAGACTACTTAATTTTGTGGTCTTCACTGTAACTTATAACTGAAGTGAAAAAACTCAAAATCAGTTGACTGAACGTCTCTAAATCTGCAATATCTGATGTTGCACTTTGACATGTCATTTTTATCACATAGAAGTTTTGTTTTAAAATGTAAATGGAGGAAAAGCAGCCAAATATATAGGCCAGAAGCCTCAGATGAAATGTGTCAAACAGAAGAATTCTGCAAAATGTTAAATTACCACTATGAATACCCCACTGAAAGAGCAATACCATTCACACTGAAGAGGGGAAAGAGAAGAGTGGGCTGTACCATCAACAGCAGGCCAAGAGAGTAAAACTAATTGATCACATCAACAAACTTAAGCATCAAAACATGCACTACATTTTACTTTTTTCTCTCTCTTCCAAATAAGAAATGTTGCATCTAATGCTCTCTTTAAATTTTAATCCAACTAATGTATTCACATTCAGCTTTGTCAATCCATTACATACCTCCATAGCGCTGCATAGACAACTGCTAGGGTGATCAAGGCCAAGCATGAAAGACCACTGCCTACTATTAAGGTCACTGAGGGTGCACCAGATGATTCCATGATCTGTAGGTTACAACAGACAATCATGAAGAAAACCCATACTCTGGCATTAAAACAAAAGTCAAAATAAACAAAAAAGCAACAAAAGCAAAATGACAAAAGCAGCCAGGCTGTCACAGATAGCTTCAGTAATATTACTTATGAAGCAGAAATCAACTTAATTCCAAAACTGATCCATACATAACTCTGAGATGTGTTTAACTATTGATACATTCCTTAAAGGCCTCTGAGCTTTAAATACCTTATAATACCTACATGATATTTTGAAAAATAAAGTAAGTAGCAATATTGCAACATGAGACTATGATGTTAGCACAAGCTTAAACAATTCCCCAGTTAAAATTAATTAAAAGATACATTTCTCTTGAGAACCAGCAATATTTAGAATTGTGTATTAAACAAACATCTTGGTTTCACTGTAATATATTAAAGATCATCCATGCTTGTTGCAGAATTACCAAACTTTCTGACTTTTAATAACTTTGACTTCAATCCACTATTCTCACATGCTTAATTTCCTTGGGCCTCTGATTGTCTAGAAGGAATGGCAAGATATCTATGGCAACAATATCATTAGTTTTCTATACAGGAGCTGCAAATTTGAAATTATTTCATTTGTACTCTGTGTATTAATAAAAAATGAAAAGAAATAAATGACCTTGGAAGCAAACTAGCTTTCCCTGCTGTAAAAGAAACTATTATTGTCAGATATCTGGCAAGGTTTTTTCTCGGTGTGCATATGTGCTTGTGTTCTTAAATAGACATGGTATTTGATAATACAAATGGAAAAAAATTAAACCTAAAAGTTTGAAAGGATACCGTGCTTGGTTTATCAAAATTATTTCTAAAGCCTCAGGGGTGTATTGCAAATTACATTTATCAAGACATCTTTTGTCACCCAAATAGAAGATAAGATTAATGTACTCTTAGGCCAGATCTCAGGCAGAAAGTAACATTTTATTTCAACCGCTTTGTTCCAAGCTGATACTTTACTATTGAAAAGAGTCTAATCATATTCTTCCAAAACCAGGAAAATGAAATTGTGCCTTAGCAGGGTAACTTCACAAGTATTTGCTTCTTAGCTATTTTTACATTCAATAATACTGGGAGTGTCTGCTTATACACTTTATGTTCCTTCTTTCTCATGAAAACTTGATTATTTTTCTTACATCATATCAACAGACTACATAGAAAATCTGTGCTGAAAATGTTCAATGCAGATCTGCAATCTGTTTAACTACAGTATCTAGGGTTTTCCTACCAAGAGCAATAATAAAGCCCTGCACATTCCCCTGGAAAGGCTTGCAATCTTTAAAAAGCTTGTTAAGTTGATAATTGTTCAATACAAAAGTTTTCAGCACATTTGCATCACAATTAGAAGGCTTCCTCTGAAAAATTCAGAGTTTTAGAACGTGCAAATTTCACTAGGATTTAGTTATATCACGGAATCTGTAATTCATTTCTCTGAGGCACTGTAGACACCAGGAGACTAACATTTGCCTACCTGCAATATTAAACAATTCCTCAATGCAACGTCTGAAATATACCTGAGAGGAAAGCTCGACCAGCT
>VYZX01027708.1:0-34709 GCA_013401335.1 Brachypteracias leptosomus | reverse complement strand
GACAATGCAGTTTAACCGCGAGAAGAGTGGAGCGTAGTTCCCGGGCAGCACAGCGGTACTTGTTGTGGGGCAGGACCGGCCCCGGCGGCGCCCCGCGGCGCGACGCGGCCGGGAGGGGAGAGTGGATCGGGGAGCAGCGCGGCGCGGTGCGTAGCGGAGCTGTCCGGCGCGGCGGTGCTGATAGCCCGGCGCGCTGCGCTGCGCGGAGCCCCGCCAGCCGCGGCAGCAGCCGCCCCCTGCGCTGCCAGCCACCTCCGAGCCTCACCAGAGCACTGCGAAAAACTCATCGGGGGAAGAGGGGGAGGCTTTTCCTCTCTCTCTCTTCTTTTTTTTTCCCCTTTTCCTACCGGCTCTGTTTCTGACCCTTTGGTAAAAAATGTGATGGTCTGTAGTTGTAGTGTCTTTTTTTTTGCCTCTCTTATTTTTTTTATTTTTTTTTTACCCCTCTCTCGTGTGTGTGGCTAGCTTAAAGGCAGATGGTTTTCAAACATCTGTCTGGGTTATGCCAGTTGGACCGGGAAATGCCAGATCTTCTGTTCTGACGGCATTTTTGCTGAGGATTTTGGGCTTTTTGGTTGTTTTTAGTGATCAGCCGTAGAAATTTCACCCTGGAAACGGCAGCATCAGATGCCTCCAACTCTTTCCTTAGCTCCAGCAGAGGGGTGGATTTCAGTACAGCAGCACACAACATCACCAAAGAGACACACGAGTTCGCCCTCCAGACATCACTCAGTCAACTCGCCTTTCCCTAGCTCCCTCCCCCTTCTCGATTTCTTTTTCTTGGGGTGGCAGCACCACGCTAACCCCAAGCCAAAACGATCATTTGCTGGCACCTTTCACCAACCGCCCCTAAACAAAACAAGATGATTAACACAGCCCCCGAATTCAATTAGACATTCAATATGCTAATGCAAGGTCTGAAACCCACCCCAGCAGAACAATAAAAATGGTATCAACCCACGTTTTCTTTGTGAAGGCAAGGGGAGGGAGAGACAAAAAATCATCTCTCCTTTTTCCTGGACTGCAGCGGGGGGGAGAATAATTTCTACAGGAAAGAGGGGTTGGTTTCAACTAAAGCAAATCTATTCTTTTTACAAATGTTACGTTTTGAGAACAACAACTCGGTTTATTTCTTCTCCCCCCCACCCTTTCATGTCCAGGGAGCAACTGCAGCGACTCTGCTGCCAGCAGCAGTGTGTGCACTGTCAATTCCTGTCCATTTCACCTCAGGTCACTAAATGACTTGAAAAAAGAAAAACGAATGTGGAAGAAACAAGGTGGGGGAATAATAATTTCCAGTCCCTGTGATGACCCTTGTTCCACCTCTTCTGCCTTGACAACCCACCTTTGTGAGTGATTGTGAGTGATGCCAGGGGCCTCATGCAAAGGCAATTTGTTATCCCAAGCCTGCTCTGAGTGCAGTTCACCCCAGCCCAGCTTGGCATTTTGTGACACTAGTTTTTGAGCACACACCAGATGTAACCCTTACACACTATTGTCTTTGGAATGGTACCCTGTAATAAACAAAACAACAGCAACCGAGGAAAACAATTGAGAGAAAATCACCAATTCTTCAAGCCACTAAAGCTGTCTATTAGCTTTCCTTCACAAATTGTGTCTTGCAGAGAGCCACAGGCCAAATCAACATCCACTTTGAAAAATATAGTTACATATTCTAGATTCTGAAGCATTATCTTCTGGATAACTTAACCAATTTATTTTATTAGCTTTCCTGTTTCTTATCTTATTGTGACACATAGTTAAAGCCAAATGAAATGCATTTATCTGTGCTGATTAAATATTAAAGAATGATAGCTTAAGAGAAATTGGCATGTTTTAAAACAAAAGGATGGTATTATTCATCCTGAGAATAAGATTTAGTATATTGAATTCACTCTATGCTGAAAAGCACTGTATGCACAATGCATACAGTTAGCACTAAAGATTTGCAGATGGCATCCAATGCACAGCTAGACAAGTTCTAATTATAGATGGTAGACAACCACAGAGACCAGTTTAATTTAAAACAAAACGTCTGTTACAATTATATTTAATTTAGTATAAATCATGGGTAGTCCACCAGGTTTAGAGGGGCTCACTCTGTTCTTCAAGTCACTTGCACCAATACAAAATTCCACCCATACATCAGCTGAGCAGTTCACTGTTGTACTATATCACCAGGTATTAAAAATACACTGCATGTTTTGCAATACTTCCTGAATACTACTGAAAATTCTAGTGGAATTTCCAAAAGCACTGTGAAATAAAGGAAGTGCTCTAATTGAATTTAACAATAAGACATCCATTGACACAGCAGGAGCAGAGTCAGTCTAATATGGGCACTTTTTACATTTCATTGTCCATTTTTCCAGTGATACGCTTCAATTTCTTGCCTAGCAGCATTATATTTGAATATGTAGCAGATGAAAATTCAGTGATTAAATATGGTATATCACTCTTTTCTAACCAATGCAGTTTAATAAAAAAAAACAAACCTCACTAATAAATATATTTGTAGCCTGTTGAAATTATGGCTGACAGAAGCTGTGCAGAATGTTATACCAAGTCCATGACTGAGATGGAATAATGAGCAGAACCTAGAAGAAAAGTGTAACTGCAATTTGTTGCATGATGCTCATGCCTGCAGAACAGTAAATGTATGATTACTAACTCAGTGTTGCTGGATATTTTGACTTGCTTACATAAAATCAGTATTTCGTTTCAGGGGTAAAGTAAGGAAGGAATGAAAATACAGAGTTAAACCAGGTGTATTATATTTAGTATCTCCCAATGCAACACTTTTTATGAAGTCCTCTATCTATGATCTGACCCTCCCATAATGCAACTCTTCTGGGCCAATCAGTATCTGACTCATATTTGGAAGTTTCATTCCTTTCTGGTGTGATTTTCTTTGACTCTGTGTCTAACTTTCAGGGTTATCATATGAATATGCAAAAGGGCACCTATTATTCCTGTGGATCTTTCTTGTTATGCAGAAAGCTATAAAGGAGTGACAGGTACTATTAACACATGTTCTATTTTTATCAAGGGAAAATTATCAAATTGAAAATACGTAGCAAATATAGATGTAGGTTCATGCCCATTATTGGCAATTTTTTACTGTTGCACTGAGCTACAGATGATATAATCAACCTGGCAGAATTCCCATGCGAGACGTAAAGGAATTCCCAAGAAGCATAGATTCACCATTGCAGATCCTGTGTCATCCTGCAGCTGAGGCAGGGGAAAAAGCAGGGGAAGCAGAGACATAGGGGAAAAAGTCTAAGTAGGATGTAATTTCGACCCATGGATCTATGGCTAATATGGGATAAGCACCCAAAAAACCTCAGCTCCAGCATTTGCCTGTGAGTATGTCCTTCTCAGAGTAGTCTTATAATTAGAGGAATACTGGAGTGCCTTTTCAAAACCCTTTCAGAGTTTAATGTAAATTTCTAGTTCCAATCAAGAATTGGAAACATATTGTGCAATAAAAACAATGGAGAAATGATGCACAGGAAAGTATTTTAATTGTGGATGATATAGAAGAAATTATGTGATTTTTACACTTTAATAATTTATTATGCAATATTGCATGGTATGTAACTGATGCTCACTACTGAAAACAATGATGTAACTGTCTCAGATATTGAAATGGAAATGTAGTTTATAGGATAGGATCATTTTTGTAGAGTAAAAAATTCATTCACAGACACAACTGCCAATCTGACAGAGACCGATGATCAAGCCACATTTAATGTGCTAGCAACTATGTTTTCCTTATTTTTCTTGGTTTCATGACAAATTAATTTGCCACTTACTATTGACATATTTTGTTAAAATTAGTAATATATATCTTACTAATTATGTTGTTTTGTCTACTTTAACATATTGATGGATAAAAATCAGCTATGACATTGCTGTCAAAACCAGTCACTTAGTAAAGGACTTCACCTCGTCGCACACTGTCTGCCTTATTAATATATTTTGAAGAATTTTTTCCAAATGGAAGGTATTTTTTTTTGAATGAGATGCTGAGAGACAGAGAAAAAGGAAGTTAACAATATTGTTTACTGTTTTTTTCCATACCAGCAACTAGTGATCCAAGTAGTTGCCTGGGTTTTGACCACCATGAAGGAAGAGTTAATAACATGGCTTTACATATACAATGGTAGCTTACTTTAGTAATTTCTTTGATGACTGATATCTGTGCTAAAGTGGGATGAGAAACCTTTTCGATCATTAAGTTGCAACAAGAACTTGTTATTTAAGTATTTAATAACAGATTTGTAGAAAGCAAACTACACAGAAGTTGAGAAATTACAATATTATTTCTTCTGAGATAATTTTAATTCTCTTGGTTATGTACATTTTTTTTTTTCTGTTCAACTATGTGCTCTTTCTCCTTTAGGACAGAATTCGATATTCCAACTCTATTCTCAGTAAAGAATGACATATAAGGATGAGAAGCATGTGGAAAATGCAGAATTTTCTAGCCTAGCACAAGGTAGAAAAGAAGCTCATGGCCCTTATGAGTAGCAAATTATGTACAACATTGTGCCTGTTCAGATGTGCTGGCTGGCACATTAGTGAAGATAAAGTCTTTCCAACATCTGCTTACTTCTTTATACCTGGACCTAAAAACCCAGGGAAGCCATAGGAAAGGCTCAACTGCAGGAGTCTCCTTTCTGTTGTGCATGTCCATATGTCTGAGACATAACCTAACTCTCAGTATGCGTAATTTCTACTGTGATCAATCTTATTGCTACCCTAGTACATAGCAATATTTGGTTTATTTCCACAGCTCTTCCTAAAGTGAAAAAAAAAAAAGAAAAAGAAAAAGAAAACACAAAGAAAAGGTGGATGCAAACACACTTTGCTTAATAATGTCATATATGAAACTGTAGTTTAACAAAGTATTGCTTGCCCTGAAATTGTAAATATTATTATCATTATGTCATTACTATGGCTTTTTTCCCCTTCACACAATTTAGAAAAAACTAATGCATGAAATCATGGAAATGAAAAGAAATAGAATGGACAAAAATAACTTCCTTATGACTACATGTCTAAAATACCATAAATGTCTGAAAAAGTATATCTGAATTTGTGAGGTATCAGAAGAAAAAGCTGAGGGATGAATATCTTGCAATTCAATATCCAACCAGAATACTATGTGGAGTTAATTTTCCTAAAGGATAAGACCGCTTTTCCAATTCAGGCATTGAATTGTTTATTATTCCTCAATGACATACTCGTGAATTTATTTATTTTGCCAAAGAAAGTACAAAACCTTGAAAAATTAATTTTCTTGCTCATCTTTGTATCAAAAATAAATCCCATTTGATTATTTTTTTTTTTTGGTAAAACAAATGTGCATCTGGGCTGGAAATCAAGTTTTATTACAATGTGATTTAAACCAGATGAGATATTAAACCCTAAAAAGTAGGTTTTGTAACAGAGCCATTGTAGCTATAAGCATACATTGTTACATTAACTTTCTAATAATGTACAACTTATAGAAAGGTCCAAGACAAGATCAAGAATTCCCTTGGTTATCAGTTTGACAACTATACACAAATGATTCATCAAAAGGGGAGCTATGGAAGTGAGTATTAATGCTTGGGAGAACACTTTATCACTCTTTGTAACTTTCCTGTCCATACAGTTTAGGGCAGTGTGTATAAACCGTGCTGTAATCAATAGTTGCCCTGTGATTAGCATACTGCAAGTGTATCAAAGTGTAAAATAAAAAGAAATTGCAAAGGACTAATAGAACAAAATCAGGATGAGACAAATACTAGGAATTTCCTGCCTCCTACTGAGTAGTTCTTTATTACAGGTGCTCTCTACTACTGCTATTATGCAGACTCACCATTATTAGGTAAGTCCATTCGTGTTTTTGAACATCAAACAAACTACAGTCATTCAGCTCTATTTCCATGTTTTAAAGAGCCTAATGGATGGACATTTGAACGAGAGCATTCTCTCCCCTTTCCCAAGATTATAGAGAAAATCTCCTAAAAGAATGAGTATTGCTACAACTGGAAAAGAAAAAAAAAAAAAGGGAAACCAATTGCTTTCCATAGCTTCATCTCTGCCTGACCCTGTAGAAGCTCTCAGAGAAAGTAGCATAGGAGTAAATACTGGGTGTTCCTGCTATATATACATTGCCAAAGGATATAGGTATCTGATGAGGATTTATGAGAACTATGACTTCCTTCCCCACGGAAATTCAGAATGAATGGAGCAGACAAGAGGCCACACTTCCCTTCCAGGATATCTTGTCCCAATATGATGACTTCCTATAAACTACAGGAAGCAACAGAGGGATATTTCTTATTTTCATAAAAACAACAATTGAAGTAAACTGGTCAACTCTACAATTCTACAGTGAATTGCTGTCTCCTTTCCTTCCTGATGAGATCTCATTTATTATCAGTCTATAATTTTGTCTTTCATTTCAATACAGTTTTGCTAAGTCTGTTCACTGTGAAAGGGACATATACCTGATAATGCTGAATGATCAAGGTAACAAGAATCATGTTACATTTTGCAACCTTACATTACTTAGCTTATTACTTCAAGGCCAATTGTGATCAGCAGGGAGAGGAACAAGAGTGAAAGGCAATTGATGAGGGCAAGAACAGAGCTCGGGCTTCCATTACTATCACTGTTACAACATCCCATGCTGTTCTAGATTGAATGGACAGATAAAAATAAAAGCAGTATATGTCCAGCCTCCTCAGAGAGTGCTTTGAATTAGGGTCCAGAGATGCCAATCANGAGTGATAGAGGGACTAGGGGTGGGCACCGGGCACCAAGCCAGGGTAAACCCACCACAAGTAGTAAGAAAGTTAAAACATAGAATAAGAATGGCAGAAGCAAACATATTAAGTGGTCAGCCACTGAAATGATGCTCATTGCTCTGGTGACACAAAAGAGATCTGAGCTCTTTTTTGGAGCTAGATGTGTATGTGCTACCTCTCAAAATTCTAGGTTCACCTTGAAGATGGCCAGCAGAGTGGCTGAGAGTTCAATTTCCTTCTCTGCATAAAGGGTGTTAAATATATATTTTGCAGTAGATGACCTAACCCAAGACTATAGTATATTGCTCTGTGAGAATATCCTCACCCCTTCTTGTTGAAGCAGGTGCTCAGTGAACAGAACTACGCATTGGGCCAGAAGGTGAAGCAAAGCATGAACTTTGTAGCCATACTGCAGGAAGACAGGGATTGGCACCTGCATTCCAGTCTTGCTCCGCTCTGTATTATTCAGCAGATTGGGCATTCCAACATCAGTGTTACATGTTCTCTGAAGATCCTCAGGTTTCATACATGTTCATTCATATCTCAGCTTCATGACTAAAAGCACTCCTGGTTGTAAGCCTCTCCTCTCCTGTATCCTATGATAACACCTGCTGCTCCTACACAATCCTACTGTGTATCCAACAACTCTGTTACCTGTGGGTTCTCTGAAGAGCATGCTATGGAGCTATGGCAACAGGAGCTAAGTTGCCTAAATGTCCAATTTTCAAGAAAGAATTAAAGACTTTTTTCTGTCCAGTTTGGAAACAAATTTAACTCAAGCCAGGCTGAGAAAATGAACAAACGACCCAAAAGAAGGATGCAGTTACAAATGTTTATAAGACACAAAAAAAGAAATAAAATAAAATGGGCATTTGTTCTACTGACACAGGGATTATGTCAGCAGTATCTCTCCTCTTTTATCCAGCAAGGCTTCCTAAACGTTCAGTTTATAAAGAGTTCTATTTTCTGTATATGGTAGGCCTTGGGTTATGTCCTTTTCTTTGTGTAAGACACTTGCTTTTTATAACCAGCCCTCTTGTCCTCCCCAGGAGTCTAAACAGATCTAATCTGTTTCTTCTCAAATGGATTGATTTCTTTCTTATTTGGGAGATAATCTGACCATCTCTCTTAATTAAAATAAGTGGATTTTTTCTTCCTTAGAGATGTCTCTGTTAGATCAGATGTTATCTTGTGTACCTGACTGACCAATTAACAACTGCATCAATAAGAGTAATGCTTATCTCCCTATTCTCTCTTTGATGAGTCGGAGTGCACCCTGACTTAACCTGAACCAAATCTTTTATTGGTTATCAGACTGCATATTTAAAACATATTTGATACAAATACTTCAATAAGACAAGCATATAGCTTGTTATTTGCTCTTGACTGAGAATTAGTCAGGTTGAGGTGACAGGAGATTTGTAGTGACTGAACCTTAACATCTTGGGTTGCATGTCTTCAGTGAAAAACTTAGCTGCAGATTGTAAAAGTGAGTAGAATAGGACTAGTGGTGAACAGAGGGAATTGGAGAAGCTTCCTTACTCCACAATGCCCTACAGCCTAAAGATTTTGTCATTCCTCTTGAAAAGGTTCTGAATTTTGCAAGCACGGGTGAGACCTCACCTTAGGTAGGTCTCTCCTGTCCTGGGTGAATTTTCTAACCATTGACCTATTGGACAGAGAGATAGCCTGTTTACATATCTTTATGAGTGTTAATGCTGAGATTCTTCTGTACATATTAGAACAAAGACTTGGTGACCAAGCAGCTTAACATAAAACTCATAAAACCTCCAGAGTCGTAGGGCAATGGAGGAGATCTGACAATGTTCATTAAGGATTGAGGTACCTATAGTTGCAGGTATCTGCCTATCTCATATAATAGACTAAGACTTCTAAAAATGGGGCAGTGCAACAAATCTGTGCAAGCAGTTGAGTTGCAGTTATTTATATGTGCCTAGCTGATAGTAAATGTAACGCAATATAGCTAAACACCAAGCTTTCTTATGGTGTTGTTTATGATCTGATTAAAAACCAAAACTAAACAACCCAGGTGCTTCTGATAGATGTAAACAGTACATTGAAAATTCTGTAATTCACAGAGCTAAATTCTATGACATTATGAAGTAATGCATCTTTTTGTCTTAACAATTTTCACTTTTTTTTAAGATGTGGGAAAAACATTGTGATTATAGAGTCAAATAAAGTTAAGAAAAGATTTAGGAAATGGAAGCTCTTTTGTTAAAAGAAAAGAAATGCAAGAGACACCTCCTTAATGTATATTTTAAATGTATATTTTAATGTATATTTTAAATGTTAATGTATATTTTTAAAATAAGATGATCTTAACCCTGATGTTCTTGCCTTTCAGTAAGGCTTATTATCTTAGAACTTAGTAATGTGCCTGCTCAGCTCCCAGACTCAAAATGGTTTGAGTGTAGCCACTTTGGAGTGTAGTTATGTGAGCTACTGCTCCTCTGAATCTACCTGAGTGGATGTATTCACTGACCAACTGCCCAGTAAAGTTAATTACACTTAACTGATGTGCTTGTTAATACTACTTCACGCTTGTGTAATGGTTGTGTTCCCTAAAACAAAATCAGCTGATTATGATAATCTCTGGAGAGACCATTGGTTCCACTGTGGTTTTTGCTAGTGGTGCCTACTACAGGAGTTAGAAGAAGGTGTGCATCAGATTGCATCACACCTGAAAACAGACGCTTCCATATGAAAACAGATGCTTCCATCTGGAAAATGCTGGGGAAAGAATGAGGGTCTGCACTGTGCCATGTCCGGACAGTGAACTTTATGTACCAGCGATTGTGCTGACTTAATAGTATAAGGGCACGTGTTGCAGAGTCAGTCACTGTGGTTCACAAAGTCCAGTAGATTCTGTAGAAAAGCTCTGAATTTGAGCTGCACGTGTGCAATATGTCTGATGCATTCACAATGCAAAAGAAAAGTTGCATTTGTAACAACAGTACATATGGAAGTCACAGAAAAATTAACTGCACTGAACAGTAACAAGACAGGTTTTCAGTCCTCTCACTCTTCTGGTAAATCCATTTTGGCTAGTCTCATGTCAGCGAGATTGTGTGTTTCGACAAATGTGACTGCTGGCATTAAAAACTATATAAATTGTTGAAGAGGTTGGATAAGTGCTTTTATTTCACTGTCTAAAAAAAACAGGCATAGAGGAGGTGTTGGGAGTATGTGCCTTAACTAGATGCCAAAAAAAGCCTGTCTGAACAAATGAGAAAAGCTTACCAGCCTACCCCCTTTGTTACATCTCCTGAGAATATTTTTTGTTTGTGTGTGGCTTCCTTGTGGGAAACAGCATAAGAAGAATTCCTGATGCTCTGCAGGTACAGAGTTTGTAATAATGGGCTTGTCTTCTGCCGACTGACAAAGTTGGTGTATTCTTCAGCCTTCAGGTATGGTAGAAAATGACTGAAAAAAGTGTCCCAAAATAATCAGTGTTAATATACTAATGGTCTACCCACATTATATAGTGTATACTTTCAGCTGAAAGCCTTAAAACAGAGGAAGACAGTGCAATCTTGAATCTCAACATGAGGCACAGGAAAATTAAGAGACATTCCTAGGACATCAAGGCCAAAATACAATTGTGAAGATAAATTACATGCCACCAAATACAGTCCTATATTTATTTCCTTCTATCTCTATATGGGGTCTCATATACTAGTTTTGATGCATACAACATTATATCATATTGAATATTGAAAGTATACGTATCTAAAACATATACAGTAACGTTATTCAGTTAATGTTGCAGTTTTTGCAGAATGGAATCAAATCTTATTGGCATGAAAGGCATATCACAAGTTGTCTGTCTGTGATGTGTCCTATAGATGTGGCATGCTTTAGTTGAAAACTCCAAATCTGAAATGCCTTTCCCTCCAGTCAAACATAGTGTTGCAAGTAGAAACTGCTACGGGGTCTTCTTACATTTTGATACAATTTGCTTTCTGCTATGTTCTCATGCTACTTGATGTTTTAGAAGTGCAATAAAGAATACAATTAATTTAGATTACACTAGTCAATCTGAATTATATACAGACTACTTAGTACATGAAGCTTATTAGCTAGAATATATCTCCCACAAATTACATAATGAGTGCAATTGCAATCATTGTCTGTGCATATATAGTATTCAGGGAATGCCATGAATCCACTTCATGTCAGTGCATGCTGTATATTGATTGGATCTGTCAACTTCAATGGAGTATCCTCAGTATAACTCACATCAGAACCTGGCGCTATATTTTGCTCTCTCAGACAGCTAAATGATATCTAAAATTACATATAAGCAAACATCTTTTTATTGACTATGCATTGGAGAAAACTTATGTGTATATTTTAATTCAAAGACAGTAGACCATGTCAATTGCATGATGTGTTCTTCAGTTATATTAGTTTTTGGCAGGGGCTTGGAAATAGCAAAGCAGAAAATACAACTATGCCACTCTAAAAAAGTCTGTGGTATGCCCATATTTTGAATACAGTATGCAGTTCTGATCTCTTCCTAACTCAGAAGGATCTAGTGGAACTAGGAAAGCTACAGAGAAAGGGGATAAGGTGACAGAAGATACAGGACTGCTTCCATAAGGTAAGTCCCTCCAGCCTGGGTAAAAGGTGGCTAAGGGATAAAGGTCTGTAAGAGTGCCATGGTGAAAATGAACCAGAAATGATTTGTTTGTTATCCCTTGTAACAAAAGATCCAAGAGCATTAAATGAAATTATTACACTGTATATTCAAAACAAACAATAGGAGGCATTTTTTCTCACAGGGCATGGTTAAACTGTAGAAATCATTGCCACAGGAGGTTATAAATGACAGAAGATTATGTGACCTGAAAGCGTGATTAGATAAATTCACAGACAAAAAAAATCTTTTAAGGCTACAGTGCACAAAGATAAAATATCTGACTGTACATCAAAAACCTGTTGGAATTTGGAAGGCATACCGGGGGAGTATCTACTAAATAAGTGCCTTGTTCTTAAGCACTCCTCTAGGCATTTGTTAACAGACACTGTGGCAGGCAGGATGCTGGGGCTACACTAATCTTTTGCCTATTCAGCCCAGCTTATACTTTAACTATTATTCCTAGTTTAAAAGTTTTGCTTTCATATTAATCACATTTCAGTGTGCTGGTTGTTCCACAACTTCATATGTGTCACTGAGGAGAGCAGCTCTGATGCTGGCAGGATCCACAGTGGAACACTCCAGCGAGGTGCACAGGAGGGGTTCCCCAACTGCTCGAACCTCAAAGGGAGCTTAGAGAACCACCAGCAACCTGCAGCTCCTGCAACAGCAGTGGGTGGAACCTGAGCAGCCAAGCCCCCCCTCACATATAAAGGAAGCCCTTAGGAAGCACAAGCAATCAGGTCATGGCTCAGCAGTTTGTTTGCATCAAAGTTTACGTAGCAGTTCATGAGGCAGTTCAAGCAGCAGCACATGCAGGTAGAGCACTGAAGCTCTGCCAGCTTAACCAGGGAACAATGGTATCCACCAGGAAGAAAACCATGGTTTCTCTAAGCTCTGCACCCACCACGACTGATGCAGCTGCCCAGACAGAGCTCCTGTGGGAACAAGCTGCCACCCAGGTGTCAGGCTGCAGGCTGGGCCTGACTCTTATAGTGGTACAGAATGGCAGCAGTGACCACACCTGTAGGAGGTGTACCCAGGTAGAAGGACTCCTCTGCCTAGTGACAGAACTCCTAGAGGAGTCGAGTAGGTTAAGGAGTATCAGGGAGTGCAAGACAGGGACAAACTACTGGAATTGCATCCTACCTTCCCTGGGACAGGCCCAACAGGCAGACAGGACACATGATACAGAGGATTCCCTATTCTCTCTCCACCTGGCTGAACACAGCAACTTAAGGGACAGGGAGCAATGGTGACAAGTTTCTGCCCAGCACAGCAGGCATGAGGACCACCCTTCCCAGCTCCCCTTGCATAATAGGTATGACTCTCTGCAAGCGGAAGTGAACAATAACAAGGAAAGTGGTTCCTCTAGCATGGAGGTGTTGCCAAGATTAAGACAGCTTACGCCCTGCATCAAAACCACTTCAATAAAGAAAAAAGACAGGTCATTGTCATAGCTGACTCCCTTCTGAAGGGAACAGAAGGCTCAATATGCAGATCAGACCCACTTAAGGAAGTCTGCTGCTTCCCTGAGGCCCAGGTTAAAGTCGTGAATTGAAAAGTTCCTATCCTGGTACGGCCCTCAGATTATTAACCATTATTGATTTTTCCAGTAGGCAGAGATGAAGTAGCAAGAAGTCTGACGGCAATCAGGAGAGTCTTTAGGCCTTGGGATGACTGGTTAAGAGATCAGGAGCACAAGCAGTGTTCTCCTCTATCCCTCCAGTTGCAGGGAATGATGAGAGAAGAAAAAGGAAGAGCTGGAAGATCAATACCTGGCTCTGAGCCTGGTGTCACCATCAGAATGTTGGGGTTTTTGATCATGGGTCAGTTTACACAACATCAGGCCTGCTGGCAACAGATAGAATACGTCTGTTACCAAGTGGGAAAAGGATCTTTGCACAGAAGCTAACAGGGCTCATTGAAAGAGCTTTAAATTAGATTTGAAGGGAGAAAGGAATAAAACCTGGCTTGCTAGAAACAGCAATTGCCCACCAATGTTTGAGGGACGGTGTGCTAGCAAGGTCCTTCAGTCTGCTGTCTCCATGGAAGAGAGACCATGGTGGAGATCCATGCAGCAGCAAAGACACAAGGGTTATTGAAGGGTTAGAAAACATGGATGCATATGAGAATGATCATGTAGGAATTAAGGTTTCTCCACCAAAAAAGGTGGAAAGATCAATAACCCAACTGAGGTGCACCAACATCAATGCACATGGCATGGGCAACAAACAGGAGGAGCTGGAAGCCATTGTGCAGAAGGAAAACTATGATAGTTGCCATCACAGAAATATGATGACTCACACAACTGGAGTGCTGCAGTGGATGGCTATAAACTCTTCAGAAGGGATAGGCCAGGAAGGAGAGGTGGTGGGGTGGCTCTGCATGTTAGAAAGTGGTTTGACTGAATAGAACTGAATGATGGCAATGATAGGGTTGAGCGTGGGAAGGCCAACAAGGCAGGTATCATGGTGGGAGTCTGTTATAGACAGCCCAACCAGGATGAAGAGGCAGATGAAATATTCTATAAGCAGTTGGGAGAAGTCTCACAATCGCTACCCCTTGATTCATGGAGGACTTTGATTTACCAGATGTCTGCTGGAAATAAAATACAGAAGAGAGGAAACAGTCTAAGAGATTCCTGGAGTGTGTGCAAGATAACTTCCTGACACAGTTGGTGAGTGAGCCAATTAGGGAAAGCGCCCTATGGGCCTGTTGTTTGTGAACACAGAAGGACTTGTCAACGATATGATGGTTGGAGGCTGTCTTGGGCATATCAATCACAAAATGATAGAGTATGGCCAGGTCTGAAGAGTTGCGGTGAATGGAGCTAAATCCAGTTGTTGGCCAGTAACAACTGGTATTCCCCAGGGTTCTGTACTGGGGCGAGTTCTCTTTAATATCTTTATCAACGATATGGCCAACAGGATTGAGGGCACCATCAGTAAGTTTGCAGATGACATCAACTCAGGTGAGAGTGTTGACTTGCTTTAGAGTAGGAAAGCTCTACAGAAGGATCTGGACAGGCTGGATCAGTGGCCTGAGGCCAGCTGTATGAAGTTCAACAAGGCCAATTGGAGTCCTGCACTTGGGTCACAACAACCCCATACACCACGACAAGCTTGGGGAAGAGTGGTTGGAAAGCTGACCAGCGGAAAAGGACCTGGAGATGCTGGTCAACAGCCAGCTGAATGTGAGCCAGCAGTGTGCCCAGGTGGCCAAGAAGGCCAACAGCATCCTGGCTTATATCAGAAATAGTGTGGCCAGCAGGACAAGAGAAGTGATCATCCATCCCCCTGTACTCAGCATCGGTGAGGCCACACCTCAAAAACTGTGTTCAATTTGGGGCCCCTCACTACAAGAAGAACATTGAGGTGCTGGAACTTATCCAAAGAAGGGCAACAAAGCTGCTGAAAGGTCTAGAGAACAATTCTTACGAGGAGCGGCTGAGGGAACTGGGGTTTAGTTTGGAGAAAAGGAGGCTGAGGGGAGAACTTACTGCTCTCTGCAACTACCTGGGAGGAGGCTGTAGAGAGGTGGATGTTGTTTTCTTCTACCAAGTAGCATGCAATAGGACAAGAGGAAATGGGTGCAAGTTGTGCCAGGGAGGTTTAGATTGGATATTAGAAAAAGTTTCTTCTGACAGAGATGTCAAGCATTGGAACAGGCTGCTCAGGAAAGTGGTGGAGTCCCCATCCCTGGAGGTATTTAAAAGATGTGTAGATGTGGTGCTTAGGGACTTGGTTCAGTGGTGGACTTGGCAGTGCTGGATTAATGTTTGGACTCAATGATATTAAAGGTTTTTTCCTATCTAAATGCTTCTGTGATTCTATATGCATATTAAATCCAAAATGTGCTTAGACAGCAGTATCTTAGCTGAGCCTCAATATAATGTTGAGGTACTATGACATCCTAAATTTACAAATTGAATTTCTTGGCATTACATAAGTGGACATTAAACAGAATTAAATCTTTATTGCTTTACTTTAGCATTTTAACTCATATAAAACAGATTTTCATATTTCCTTAATTTTATAGTGTAGAATTGGGATTTTACATGTGTACTCATACCCTGAAATATTTCATAGTATTCTATCAAGATAGTTAAAATATATGTGTGTATATATATAGTAGACATAGATAATAGGTGTAGCAATGGTGATACTTGTTACTGATTTTGATACACATCACAAGGTCTAATTTTAGACTTACCCTAACAGTGGCTTCACATGGCTTCACTTTTTTTTTTCTGTGCATGATCTGTTATGCACTTACAAAAATNCCAATTGGAGTCCTGCACTTGGGTCACAACAACCCCATACACCACGACAAGCTTGGGGAAGAGTGGTTGGAAAGCTGACCAGCGGAAAAGGACCTGGAGATGCTGGTCAACAGCCAGCTGAATGTGAGCCAGCAGTGTGCCCAGGTGGCCAAGAAGGCCAACAGCATCCTGGCTTATATCAGAAATAGTGTGGCCAGCAGGACAAGAGAAGTGATCATCCATCCCCCTGTACTCAGCATCGGTGAGGCCACACCTCAAAAACTGTGTTCAATTTGGGGCCCCTCACTACAAGAAGAACATTGAGGTGCTGGAACTTATCCAAAGAAGGGCAACAAAGCTGCTGAAAGGTCTAGAGAACAATTCTTACGAGGAGCGGCTGAGGGAACTGGGGTTTAGTTTGGAGAAAAGGAGGCTGAGGGGAGAACTTACTGCTCTCTGCAACTACCTGGGAGGAGGCTGTAGAGAGGTGGATGTTGTTTTCTTCTACCAAGTAGCATGCAATAGGACAAGAGGAAATGGGTGCAAGTTGTGCCAGGGAGGTTTAGATTGGATATTAGAAAAAGTTTCTTCTGACAGAGATGTCAAGCATTGGAACAGGCTGCTCAGGAAAGTGGTGGAGTCCCCATCCCTGGAGGTATTTAAAAGATGTGTAGATGTGGTGCTTAGGGACTTGGTTCAGTGGTGGACTTGGCAGTGCTGGATTAATGTTTGGACTCAATGATATTAAAGGTTTTTTCCTATCTAAATGCTTCTGTGATTCTATATGCATATTAAATCCAAAATGTGCTTAGACAGCAGTATCTTAGCTGAGCCTCAATATAATGTTGAGGTACTATGACATCCTAAATTTACAAATTGAATTTCTTGGCATTACATAAGTGGACATTAAACAGAATTAAATCTTTATTGCTTTACTTTAGCATTTTAACTCATATAAAACAGATTTTCATATTTCCTTAATTTTATAGTGTAGAATTGGGATTTTACATGTGTACTCATACCCTGAAATATTTCATAGTATTCTATCAAGATAGTTAAAATATATGTGTGTATATATATAGTAGACATAGATAATAGGTGTAGCAATGGTGATACTTGTTACTGATTTTGATACACATCACAAGGTCTAATTTTAGACTTACCCTAACAGTGGCTTCACATGGCTTCACTTTTTTTTTTCTGTGCATGATCTGTTATGCACTTACAAAAATATTTGCTGCTTTTCTTCACAGCATTGCCCTTCTCTATATAAAATTACACCTCCTGACCCTTAGAATGGTCAAGTTTTAATCCCAAGTCAGTAACACCCATTCTGTATTTAAAAATGTCACTGCTTTTAAGTCCAATACCTAGTAATCCTGCAGGGTGAGAGGCAATAACTTGTAAAGGAAAAAAAAATCAGCTTTCCAATTGGACACACAGACCTTGCTTCTAACCCTGCAGGGCTGTCAGCTACGAAACGCTGAAGTCATGACATTTTAAAGTAAATGAACAGAGGAGTTATTTTATAGGAACAAACCCCCATTTTTAGCTTACTTTAGAAAGTTGCTATTGCTCTTTTTTTGCCCTATGCTTTCAATGAGTAAGCTATCTTTAAAGGTGGATACATATGAAAATAGTACTAGTAAAAGCTTTAAAGAGTCTATTCTAAAAGTCATATGATATAAATTCATGCAAACATGTTAGTACTTGTGGAAAAATGGAGGAATGAAACAATAAAGGTCAGAAATACAGAAATTGGCCTCAGCTGCAACTTCTCCTATGATTGTGTTTTAATGTCTATTGTCTTTTTATCTTTCAGGCCATCTCACATTAAAATTAATGAAAATGATTGCAGCATTAGTTGAATTAAGCCATCCTTGATTTTCAATAATATGTTAATTAATTCTAATATGTAGTACAATGAAAACTGAAATTTCTTACAGATTCCTATAAAAGAGTTATAACAATACCAGTACAAGCAATTAAATTCTTGATGAGATTTTAAAAAAAGCTTGTTTTGGAAAAATATTAGATCACTTAATTTATGATTGCAAATATTTTACTGCTCCATAGTTCTAAGTTTCACAAATTTTCCATTTTGAACTCACTTAAATTAAAAAACCCCAAAATTAATAGATTTTAAACAGAATTAATTCCAATTCTACTAAACTAATTTCCTTCAAGGTTTAGTTTGGTTTTTAACTTCAATAATTTTAATTCTGGAATAACTTTCTCTCTGTGGCAAAATTATTTTAAAATTCAGATTCTTAGTATAGGAAATGAAATTCAGAAGCGTCATAATCCCTGCTTCTCTAAGACAATGGTTCAGCATAATATTTAAATATGTCTATAACTTCATATGCCAGTGATTTCAGTAGATTTACTCATATACTTAGAGGTTGTCACTCAATTTTGTTGCGAAATCACTACGATTTCAATCTCAGAACCATGAAATAGCAACGATTTAAGGTTCCAAATAGGCCTTTGAAGTAAGTAAGGATCACTGGTCACATATTCCAGATGGCAAAATTCTATTCTTCTGTACTAGATAATCAGAGCAGATTCTTCTGTCTTTTAAAACAAACCAGCCCTAAAGAGAATTAAAAGACTATACATATTACATTGTAACTTAGGCTATGGAAGATCTTTCTTCTTGAATTAATTACTTCATTTATGATGACAGTATAATTTGTATTAATAATATAAATTATTATTCATGAATAAACTCATACTGCATCAAATAAAAAACTGTAAACATATTTATGTTAATTTACTACCTTTTTGCAACAATTAGTAGAATTGGGAATCAATTCCAACTCAAACACAAATAATAATCATAATCATAGAAACATATCTCTCTATCAAAATATGTTTTAAAGGTCTCTCTGTACATGTAATGCAATTTCTTTCCCTTATCAGAATCACAGAATCACTATGGTTGGAAAAGACCTTTAAGAGCATCAAGTTCAACTGTTATCATCCACTTCTCTCCAATTTCTAAAAGAAAAATGACTGGCAACACATCTTGTCATTTCCATGATCTAGAACTATTTGGTGCGAATAAATACTACAGTTCCTAAGAGAAATCACTTGAAGTCCGGAGTATCTATACAAGGTCATGAGTACGACTTGTGCTGAATACCCAGGAAAAGATTCCCCTTTATTTATGTGTTGACAACATCAATAGGTAATTAAATATTTGCTAGTAGTTGCAAAAAACGTTTATTAAGCAAAGTTCATGCTAACAGTGTCCCACTTAATTGTCAGTCATTACTGTTCAATGTCATTGGGAAAGGTATGTTTATTGGGAGAAATCCCAGTACAAGTCCTGGCAGATGTCAGCAGATTGCAAAAGAGACAATGTTGCAGTACTTTCTACCTGGATACTGTAGTTCTTCCATGAGTTAAACACTGTGAAACTCATGAAGTGTTTCATTGCCCACACAAAACTGTTCAATTTGACAAAGTTCCATGGAAGTACCTACTAGAAAACTGAAACTTACATCTGAGACAAAATATTATTGATTCAGCTGCCCTTGTGCTACCCATGTTGTAAAAGTGAGAAGTGTGGCATGAAAGAGAGGACTTACTGACAGGTCATTGCTAGGGATACAAGGATGGGGATGGAGCTTGAGAAGGACTGTGGTCAGGATACTGGAGCAGGCAGGTGAAAAAGAAACACTGCAATACTTGAGCTGGATGGCAGGAAAAAGGGAAGCTTATTGCACAACGCCTCTCTGTATATTCTGTACAACAAATTCTTTTATGTCTGTGCAAGGCAGATGGCACTTTAATTAAAGGTTCTGTAAACTTTCCTAGAACATCTCTGTGATTTCTGTGTTCATCATGTTTATGTACCTCCCCTTGCAAATTAACAGGTTTTCAAATATTTTACCTTTATTTAACAACAATGCGTGGGAGCTTCTGCTCCACACATGACGGGTGAATCCAGCACTACCTGCATGTTAATATATGTTTTGGTCAAGCCTATAGGGAATGTGGTGTATATAAAGTGTGATGGCAAGACTGAGGAATGGGAAAAGAACATGAGGAAAAATCAACATGGTCATGAAGAATAAATATTTAAAGGTTTATGATAAATAGACTTAATATCAATTTTTGCTTTTAATTGCATTAGAAGCTTATGTTGCAGAAAGAAATATTGATTCATCTGCAACACTAGGAAATAGAGATATGTGCCCTTTTTTTTCCTGGAACCAATATATTTTTTTGGTAGATTTCTTCCATCAGAAATACAAATGTTAAAGAGTATTTTTTAAATTCATTAGAAAAAATACCAAAACTATGTGAATAGGAATTTATCTCCAATTATGGAAAACAGGTGAGTTCATAAACACATTTTCCTCAAAATCAAAAAGTGTTTTTAAAACACTTAATTTCTGATTTAAACATAAATTGATGTAGACCTTTAATCAACTTTGTAAAAATTACTTTAGAGATAAATGTAAAGACTCAAAAAACTTCTGTAACATTAGAATTCATTAGTCTGTCATCAAATGTGTTTTCCCTCTGAAATTAAATTGTTTACATAATATTTTTGTTCCTTAAACTGATAAAGGAGACCTTGATATACAAGATACATGACTGTTGATAAACATGAGATTGTGAGCATTCACACAGTTGTGTATGCAATGTTGTACATGTAGATAGTCCCATATTTGCATATATTAGTCATTGAAGGATCTCGCTCTAATGCTACCATGTGCATAAAACCATAGTTTCAACAGCTAAAATGCAATCAAGAATAGCAACCTGGTAGTAGGTTCCTAGTTCTGTGCATAGTCATAGAATTCATATAAAAATTTGTCTGAGGATTTGCTAATGTAGACAGCATAGAAGTCTGCTTCTTTATCTGTACTCATGTTTACAGATTTCCTGTGAAATTGCTGCCAGAAACTACAAAGCTCATGTTAAATTTTTGAGAAGGTGTTTCTGGATATGTTGTCTCTGTGTCCATGTGTCCAAACACAGCTGTAAATGCATGTACTGTAAGCACTGCTTTCCATTACAAGTAACTCATCATACTAATGAAGGGAAAAGGCCTCCAGCTATCTTGTGACTCCTACATTTTTCCTTTTACTAGTTATGGGTCCTTTCATGAATGTGCAGCATGCTTTACACTCTGGAGGACTAAAATCATTGTTTATACTGTTGCTTTTTTCTTTTGGGTAAATGAAAGGAGGTTGTTGTATAAAAGAAGAGACAAATGTATAAAATTACCAAGGCTTTCCTTTGGAAAAGCAAATTCCTCACTACCTCCCAAGGGAATTACATGAAAAGTTCATGTGAACAGAATGTGTGTATTTTTATGACTCTACCTATGAAGTTACAGCTACATACGGTATTTCATTTTGTATTCACTATCAACCCCAATTGCATCTCTTTCCAGCTAATCTTTCATCTCTGCAGCTTATCTTTAGAATATCATTAGATTAATAGGTCACTAAAACATTGTTTGATCATATTTCTCAACCACCTTCACCAGTTTATGAGTCAATCCTGCAACATATGAAAGCAAGATCATTTTTGCACCAAATTCCTCTTACATATTTTAAATATTTAATGCTAAGAAAATAATTATTCCTTCCCACCTCTCCCCTGTGTCACAAGGCAGCAGGTATTTTAATTCAAGACTAATATGAAAAATAGCAAACCACACAGATTTCAAACTCATCTGACTGACAGATGTGCAAAATCAAATATCCAACAAATAGGACAGTTGGAGGATATGCAAAAGAAATTAACTCTTGAAGGACGACCGAGGACAGCCTGAACTGCGTTACTGGGACCTTATGATGCCAAAGCAGACCTAGCTAAACACCTGACATTTGGTTATATATTGTTGACAAACTCTGTGATTTGACGCTTAGACTTAGTATCTTCTATTTGACTTAGTGTCCTAAGAAATATGAGACATTAAATACTCCTCTTCCTGTGCAAGTCAAAAGAACACAGAAATATATTTGTGTCTAAAGAGTATTTTGGTAGTTTAATCCTCCCACTCTACTGAAACCAGACATTAGATCAATGTCCAATTTAACACACAATGTTTGATGAAAAAGCAGAGCAACTGGAGAGAGTACAGAAGAGAGTAACAAAGAGGACGAAAGATCCAGAAAACATGACTGATTGGAAAGGCTGTAAGAACTGGCATATTTAATAGCAGAAAAATAAAACTTTAGAGGAAACATGAAAACAATTTCCTCATCTATAAGAGGTTGCCAGGAAGAGAAAGTACTGTCCTGTTCTTTTCCACCACAGACAGAAATAAAAAGTGCTGAGCTTAGAGTGAAGCAGAGTCTATGAGAGAAAACTTCCCAACTCTAGGGTCAGTAAAGCTTTGATCCTTCTGCCTCAGAGAGCTGTGGAATCTCCATCATCTCAAGTTTTTAAGAGAAGGTTACAGAACAGTCTGCTGAGAATGGACAAGAGGCCAGGGTAAGTGATCTCTTGAGTTACCTCCTTCACTATGTGCTACAAGTCAGTGATTTCTTTTAAAGGGAGCTGGGTCTGCTGAACGCTTCTGAAAATGCTGAGTTGCCTTCCACTACCAATGACTGTGATAGGACAGTGCTGCATCCTGTACATTTCAGCACAAAATTGGGAACAGGACGAGGTAAATGCCTGGCAGCTTATCAGCATGGCTTAGAGAGCTGTATGACTTTTTTTTTTTTTATCATTGTGGTATGCTTGTTTCAGGATTTGTACAGATGTGACCTATTAGATTTTAGAACTGAGCAGAACTGTTATGCAAATGAAAATGTAACATCCAAAACCAGCTGAAGTAAGCAGAAGAGTTTCAGCCGGTTTTGATGGCTTTGGAGCAGGTCTGCAGTGTGTGTATCCAAGGTTGTGTGTGTGCTGGAGAGAGGAGAAAGGAGACATTTGTACAGCCACTTACCCTGACTTTGAAATGTTGGCTTTGTGTAATTGACTCAGGCGTGTATTCAAACTGCATAATTTAGGAGTTGCAATTATTGTAGCATTTAGGCTTGAGACAGAAAAAGTAAAATTGCCTAATCTCTGGGGTGGACAGGCTCTCCCTATGCCAGTGAAGAGACTTATATGAAATACTTGTTATAATCTGAATACATACTTTACAATCAAACTGAACAGGTTTTTAAGCACTTGGCTTATCTTAAGCACCTGAAGAGTGCTTCAACAGGAACATAATATAGAACATAAACCAGAATATCATGACTCACAAAAAAGGGAAGTAAAGTTAAAACATTTAAAAGGTCATATTTCATTTTTAGACGATGCAGAAACTATTTTATATGTTCATAACAGTCAATTGGTAACAGTGGAATTTTCTTAGAAATTTGTGCAGCTAATTAGTTGACACACTGATAAATCCAAGCTATAAAGCATACCATAGTCAAATCAATGACAATAAGAAATAGTTTTGATAATTTTTTCAGTGTTTTATTGTTCCATGCAGGGACACAATAATATTGCAGAAAATTGATTTTCTGTGGAAAAGTTTCCCTGTTAAGCATTGTATTCATTATATTGGAAACCAATGAGATTTTTTAAAAGAACTAATAAATAGTTCAAGAAATATTAGCAAAGTTCTTTCCCCCACAGAGTTAAACTCGGGCTGTTAAACTGAATCATAAGTGGGTCAGTGATCCAACCCCTGAGTTTCTGACACAATGGCCTCCTGTGAGACACTATGAACTCTGCGAAGTTATTTAGAGTTGATAAGCCATACCACTTCCCAGGAGGTGGATAAGGCCCAATATTGTATATTTTATAATTATGTAAAAACCTTTATGGTTGCTTTATTATCATTTATCTGTGCATAAAACTCCTGTTGAATTAAACTGAAACTTTGTGGAGCAAAGAAAGTACTTACTAATATTGTAACATAATATGCATTAAAAAAATGAAGAAATAAAGCCAAAGTGACTAGCAATTAAAAAGGACATCTTCTATAAAAGTTGTATTTTCTTATCAAGTGTCAGGTCCCTGATTTCACCAACAGTCTCTGATTATCCTGATGAGCCTATAACCATCTTCCTCAATAATTCTCCTCTGTGACCTCTTTTCTCACCCCTTTCCAGAGGCTTGGCTTCCTGTGCTCAGGGTCACTTCTGATCTGCCAGAACTATGTAACTTTTTATCTGTCTGCTGTGAAAACACCTATGCCACAAGAAAAGCTGGAAGCTCCATGCACACATGCTTCACTTGCTGGCTCATGGGTTGCATTTAAGCTCAGACCCCTGCTCTTGGTCCATGTCTGTGCTATGTTGTAGTTATGCTATGCTTGGCCTTGCACCATGACAGTCCTGACCTCATCTTGCTGACTTGACTTTCCAGCCTGATCTCTGACCTGCCACGTCACTACAGGCTGTCTTGTGATCAATGGGCTGTGGCTGACCCTGGACCCACTCTGCTCTTCTTGTTTGCATAATATGGGACTGCACCTTTCTTCTAAGTCTTGCTGTCAGCCTCAGCTTCCAGCTCACCTTCCCTTGTAGAGCTGCCCACTCCTGCTGCTTCCCTGACGTCAAGGTTCTGCACCATAATTCAAGTATATACTGATGCAAGTCTCTGTCTACATGAGGACAAGTCTAATGATAGGGGCTTTGAATGAAAGTTCATTCTTTCTTTTGTCTCAATCCACTGAGGACAAACAAAAGTTTCAGCACTTTTCTGAAGTGGCTGTAAACCTTATTAACCAGCTGTGGGAAAGACTGTATTATCAAAGAATCATAGAATGGTTTAGGTTGGAAAGCACCTTTCAAGACCATCTAGTTCCAACCCCCCTGTCATTGCAGGGACACCTCCCACTAGACCAGGCTGCCCAGGACCTCATCCAACCTGGTCTTGAACACCTCCAGGGATGAAGCATCCACAATCTCCCTGGGCAGCCTGTTCCAGTGTCTCATCCCCCTCTGAGTAAAGAATTTCCTTCTAATTTCTAATCTAAATCTACCCTCTTCCAGCTTGAACCCATTATCCCTCATCCTATTGCTGCAGGCCCTTGTGAAAAGTCCCTCTCCAGCCTTCTTGTAGGCCCCCTTCAGATACTGGAAGGCTTCAATAAGGTCTCCCCTGAGCCTTCTCTTCTGCAGGCTGAACAAGCCAAATTCTCTTAGCCTGTCTTCATAGGAGAGGTGTTCCTGCCCTCTAATCATCTTTGTAGCCCTCCTCTGGACCCTCTCTAATAGGCCCATGTCCCTCTTGTGCTGGGAGCTCCAGAGCTGGACACAATACTCCAGGTGGGGTCTCACAAGAGCAGAGTAGAGGGGCAGAATCACCTCTCTCAACCTACTGGCCACGCTTCTTCTGATGCAGCCCAGGATATGGTTGGCTTTCTGGGCTTCACTTGCACATTGCTGGCTCATGTTGAGCTTTTAGTCAACCAGCACCCCCAAGTCTTTCTCCGTAGGGCTGCTCTGAATTTGCTCATTACTCAGCCTGTATTTGTGCTTGGGGTTGCCCCAACCCAGGTGCAGGACCTTGCACTTGGCCTTGTTGAACTTCATGAGGTTTGTATGGGTCCACCTCTCCAGCCTGTCAAGGTCCCTCTGGATGGCATCCCTTCCCTTCAGCGTGTCAGCTACACCACACAGCTTGGTGTTGTCTGCAAACTTGCTGAGGGTGCACTTGATCCCACTTGTCCATGTTGCTGACAAAGATATTAAACAGGACCGGTCCCAGTACTGAGCCCTTAGAGGCACCACTCGTTACCAGTCTCCACTTGGACACTGAGCCATTGATCGCAACTCTTTGAGTGCAACCATACAGCAAATTCTTTATCCATTGAGTGATCCAGCCATCAAATCCATGTCTCTCAAATTTAGAGGCCAGGATGTCATGCAGGACTGTGTCAAAGGCTTTGGTTATCTCATATGGTGAGCTAATGTACTGCAAATTGAACAGGGAAGGACCTTGGGATGTCTTTGCCTATGGTATTGAAAGAATGGCTTAAAAATGTCCATTAACTAATTACATTAATTACAGCTTCTCTCCTATCTCACAGGAAACACTCAAGTTCTGTTTGACTCTCATACTTTCTTTGAAATCTTGTCCAGGCAGCAGGACAGGGTGCCGTCACCCTAGGCTGATGAAACAGCTTTACAGATTGTGCTGCATACTAGCAGCACAATGACCATTTCCCAAAGCATCTTATTCTGTAAGCTGATCCCAGAGTAATTAAGAAATTTGCATTTGTACTACTCAGGTTTCTTTTTCTTCATCTTCCTGTATCGCTCATGTTTTAGACTTCTGTCCTGAATGCTGGCTTAAGGCAAGTCCATAAACACAGGGCTTTATCATGTTCCCTCCTCCAAGCAATCCCAGGGATAGCTTCAGCATTAGTAGAAAAGGTCTGCTTTCCTAATGGAGGTGAGATGAACGTCAGAAAATTTCCCTTTTCTCCCTACTAAAACATGGTGGGATGCAATGTAGATACTAGCCATTTCTGGTTCAGCCCCCTGAGAGTGCCTGGAGGGTGTTTAGCACCCTCAGCTTGCTGTGACAGATCTAAAGCTTTCTGTCTGGGGTGGATCCTGGTTGATCCAGGACTACTGGGTAGGCACAGTGTATGTATGTTGTGGTCCTGGCACATCTACTGCTGTGCTTAGCACAGGAGGGAAAACAGACACAGAGAGTCATAAAGTTTTGGGGGGGTTGTGTGGGATGCTACTGTGCACTGAGAACTTGCACTGACATTAGCACAAAAAAATAATGTTTAAAAACACATATGTGTAATATTAGGGGGGGAGGAACTTCTCAAGTTTGTGCTGTATGAGGGGACTGATCTGCCTGTATCTCATCTGCCAGAATGGTGAGCCTTGCAGCACCAAGCTGCAAGCAAGACCCCAGATATTAAGTATTACACATATTTCAGGCTGAAATGAGCCACAGACAGAACACAAGAATTATGGAACCAGTAAGTAAAGTAGATGATGATCTGAAGAAACACAGGTAGACCCCTTTCTTGCAATGCGGAACAATCTTGGACTGTGGCCTGCTTTCAGGGCTATATCAAAACAGCTGATGCAGAAGATATCCAGAATACAAACATGATGCAAACGTGCCCAGATTCCAAAACTTTCCCCTCCTCCTATTCTCTTGGAAATGAATTTGGCTACAGAAACAAGCTTTCTTAATTTGATCCCTTCACCCCCATGAAATTTCATTTCTTTCTTCAGAATGATTCAACTTCAACAACAATGAATAGGGTTGTGGTTGAAACTTTCTTCTCTGAAATGGAAGAGGTGGTATAAAGCTCCAGGCATTCAGGAGGAAAATTAGGGTAGAATTTAAGCTTCAAAAGCAAATTCTCTTTAAGGCCATCATACAACTCATCATATAAAAGGCCATCATACAAATCACTAGTCCATCATATAATAGATAGGTGCCTCACTGATTTTCCTCAATGAAAGCAACAAGGCAATTTTTCATAAACATGTAGATGTCATCTACAATGGGAAAGTATTGAATTACAGCTTCATTGAGATGTCTAATTCTCCATGTCTATTTCTAATTAGGCACCCAGCACTGGAGAGGAAAATATTTCAGGTACCCTTCTTTAATACTTTCTGTTTTCTGATGTAGTTGTCTCTCTGTCCGTTACATTGCCTGTTATGAATCATATTCTGAGGAATCAAGTTCTCCCCCTTCTCTGTAGATCAATGGTGCACTGAGCGAGACTCATCATACCCCATTTCGTTTATTAATGAGGGGCAAAAGTGCTCTAAATTCTCACAACTGCATGCACTGACTCCAATATCAGAATTCACTATGGTGGGCATAGCGTAAAGCCTGTGTGATGCAAGAGAGTCATAGGTCCAGTATTTTAGTCAGTTTTCAAAGAATAAATTCTTTAAATAGAAAAAAAAAGACCAAGAAAAAAATGCCTTTAAAAACATTCTCCAAAGAACAAACAAAGCAAGGGTACTTATTAAGACTAATAACTTGAAAGAGCCTGTCTGGAATTGTTTCTCTTTTTTTTTTAATTTTTACATATATGGAGTTCATATTAATTAAATAATACACATATATTTTCCCACTATCACAGATGCTGCAGTTGAAATTGTACTTTAAGATTGCAGCAATTAGCTGTGTTCAGAAAGGAAAAAATTTTAAAACACACAAAACCCCATCAACCACCCTTTTCTTTAATTCACAGGGCTAGGAAATATGGGGGGGGGTTAAAACAAAAATTAATTTCAAGTTCCCTGATTTTTATTTAAGCTCTCACGGATGATATTGCTGCTTCATTTTTGTTCAATTGGAACAAAGCTGGTGAAGAATATTTCAAGCTTGCTTTGAAGTCCCTGCTAGCAGCTAGAGAATGAAAAATGTTCTGCTGGCAAACTGCAGCAGGGGTTTTCCTTTCCTTTCTGTAAGTTTACTGCAACATTTGAAATTACAAACCATGAAATCTTTTTTTCCTACTCCTGAAACATTTTTGGGAATTACTTGTATTACACTTGAATGCTTCTAATAGATTTAACATCCTGTGTACAACTTTTAATCACCCATGTGGAGTCAGACCTGAGGCACCCCCAGGGCTCAATAATCAGCCCTTTATTATCTATGATCAATGTGTTACCACTAGATATCTACCTGTCATTATACTAATTACAGCATGGGAAAATGCTTTCACTTTTAGGCATATACTTCCATGGATTGACCAATTCTTCTGCTACTGTTGTGAAAACTTGAAGGTAACCTGGGAGTGCTTTCTGGCATCTGTGACAAATCTCTTGGATTCTTTTATAAAAAAGTAACAAGTTCACTGATGTTTCTATTTTTATGGGTAGGACTTGATCCTTTTTCTGTTCAAAAGAGCAGGAGATCATATCCTCATTACTCTTCACACTAAAACTTAAGCTGACAGTTAAACTAAACGGCACTTCAAAAACAAGGATATATTCTCTGTGACGTCTCCTCACACACAATTACCAATTAGATTTATTCTTTATGTCAAAAATACTGTCACCAGCAGGATCACAGAAGTGATCATGCCCCTGTATTCAGCATTGGTGAGGCTGCACCTTGAAAACTGGGTTCAGTTTTGGGCCCCTCACTACAAGAAAGACATTGAGGTGCTATAGCATGTTCAAAGAAGGGCAACAAAGCTGATGAAGGCTCTACAGCACAAGTCTTATGAGGATCATCTGAGGGAACAGGGGTTGTTTAGCCTGGAGAAAAGGAGGCTGAGGGGAGACCTTATTTGCTCTCTACAACTACCTGAGGAGGTTTTGGACCAGTGTTGTTTAATATCTTCATTAATGATATTGACAGTGGTATTGAGTACATCCTCAGCAAGTTTGCGGATGATACCAAGCTGGGGGATGCAGTTAATATGCCAGAGGGACGGGATGCCATCCAGAGGGACCTGGATAGGCTGGAGAGGTGGGCCCAGATGAACCTTATGAGGTTCAACAAGGCCAAGTACAGGNTGACCTCTGGAGGTCCCTTCCAGCCTAAAACATTCTATAAGGAAAAACTTTTTCATGGTGAGGGTGACAGAGCACTGGAACAGGCTGCCCAGAGAGGTTGTAGAGTCTCCTTCTCTGGAGATATTCAAAAACCACCTGGACGCATTCCTGTGTGACCCGATCTAGGTGATCCTGCTCTAGCAGGGTGGTTGGACTAGATGATCTTTTGAGGTCCCTTCCAACCCCTAATGTTCTGTGATTCTGTGATTCTGTTGCAGTGAGGTGGTTGTTTTCTCCCAAGTAACAAGTGACAGTACAAGAGGAAATGGCTTCAAGTTGCACCAGTGAAGCTTTAGATCGGACATGAGGAAAAGTTTCGTCTTTGACAGGGTTGTCAAGCATTGAAACTGGCTGCCCAAGGAAGTGGCTGAGTCACCATCCCTCGAGATATTTAAAAGATGTCTAGATGTGGCACTTAGGGACATAGTTCAGAGGTGGACTTGGCAGTGCTGGATTAACAGTTGGACCTGATGATCTTAAAGGTTCTTTCCAACCTGAATGATTGTATGTGCTCTATTAATATCCTAACTTTGCTTCACCAAACTGATTCTCTCTTATGCTGATACCTGTAAAAATTGATATAGGGCCCTGAAATTAATTTTAATTTTCATTTCTCTTATAATCGGATTTGACTGATTGAGGGCTTTTTGATAATTCTCTTGAACTGATAGTTGTTCTGCCTGCCTTCTGGTGAGCATTTGGTCTTCTAAGACTAGTTTGGTTTCAGACTACAATACAGCAGAAAACTTCTATCATTGCAGTCATCAGTAATACCTTGTTAATCCAAGCAGAATCTTCTCTATTTAGACTCCTTCCTATAATAGTTCTCTCTGACATAAGTAGACATTCAATTCTCCTCAAATCCTTTGTAAGAGGTATTTTGAAGTGTTGTGTTATTTCTTGGTTCTGCTTCATTCTATCCAAATGAGATTGGCCTACCTCCTGTGGCTTGATCAGTGCCATGAAATCTTCTCTGCAAGTGTCACACGGGTTTCTCTTCTTAAGGCCCTGATTTATAATCTATACCTGCTTCTCTTCAATAATTTGATTTGTCAATGTGGGCCTAAATTTCATTTATATGCCGATCACAAACAGATTTATGTTATAAAATTAGCCCTTAATATTCCCTTTCTGTCACATCTCTGCTGCCTGCCAAGTCAATGACAAGGTTTGGATGTTTAGAAATTTTGTACAATTTAATGCTTTCAAAATATACATTGCCTCAGCGTGAATAGTCACCATTCTTTTGTATATCTGTCATTGTGGGTACACTACAAAAAATACTGCAATAGTGCAGACTGAGACTCCAGATCTCCTAGTGCTAAAACCATATGTGTATTTGTATACATCAAAAACTGGTGGCAAGCATAAGGCAGTAGAATTCCAAACCAGTATGATATGCACACAGAATCAAGGGTCAGCACAGACACTAGAAAATTTGAACTGGAGAAACTGAATTTAAATTCCACAACTACTTTGTCCCACTTTACAGAGTATCTTTTAATTTTATGTAATTACAGATAGAGACTTCTGAAGCAAGTCTTTTAAATATTACTTGGAGATTTTCAGTGGTTTTAGGATGATCTTTAAATAACAATTAGATTAACGGTAGCTGATGGCTTCAGGGCCTAACTCAGGTGCAATCTCAGTGAAATACAACAAAGAGTGTCTCTCAAACAGACAAGTTTCTGGCAGAGCTTTATGAAAAGCCTGCAGTGAAATCTGAAGCCAGGTTAGTCTTTTCTGGTTTGTGTTTTAGCTGAATCTGAAACACAAGGCAAGCACTTTTGTCTGTTGAGATTATCTTCCTGAATGAGAAGTTGCTTAGTTTTGACAAAAAGGAAGGTCTACTTTTTCAAAGTAAGGTGAAATTCAGTTCAATTTTAAAAAATGAAACCAGCCAAAACCTCAGGAATTTTCATCTAAATTAAATTTGAAAATCAATGTTTTGGTCAATATGGTCTGAAATTCAAGGCAGACTGAAAGTTTGCAGAAAATATACACAGCCTTCATTTCCAACCTTCTCTTTCTTAACATATGAAATATCTAAAAACAATATATGAAAATTCATAAAAGTAATCTCGTAGCTATTGATGAAAGGAGGACAGTTGATTATAGATTCTTATCTCACATGTCAGTATGAGAACAGCATGTTCATATGCTCTGCCATGAATAACTACAACATGTATTTTTTTATGTAACAGGTTTTCAGCATTCTCACATAAGATTTACTGAATACATAAGAAAACTCCCCTTATGGATTTCTAGACAAGACTTTTCAAGATATATTAGGTGATTTCCTTTTTGTTGTTAGCCTGACAGAGACATTCTTTTCTTTTCTTTTTCTGAATAACAGGTACTTAAGGGAAATTAGTCTTTTCCTATCAGACCTAAAATTTCTGAATATAACCAAAATCAGGCCAAATTTCTCAAGTTATATGCATTGTGTTTAAGCTCTAGTAATATGTCTAGGAAAGCAAAGTTATTAAAACTTTCAAAACCAAAAGTTCTGTAGTAATGTTTTAGGAGCAAATTTTACTATTGCAACTACTTGTTTCTCCTGGTGGTCGTTTGATTCTCTTTGTTCATTTTCTTAACCCTTCTCTTTTTAGCTGGAAATATGGAAAGAAATGGCTAGAAAATATTGGAAAAAATTAAGCCCTGGAATAATTATACTGCCTGCATGTCATTTCTCACATCTCATTGTTAATGCATTGATCTTTTCTGTGTTGAAAGAGGAGTTTTCTTTTCAAACAGAACTGATGCTTGCTGAGAACTCACACTGGTGGGTCAGCAGAGTTGTAGAGTTTAAAACAATACAAATGCTGCTCTTCTTTTTCAGAGGCAGTAAGGATGACAACTGGCTCAGGATCTCATCAGGAAGATTCTCTGGGTCAAACCCACAGCTATAACTTGATCCTTAATTGTAAGACTTTGGTTTAAAGCCAGCAGACAAAGTAAGTAATGGGGTTATTGATTGAAGCTGGACTCTCCAGAAAAGAGAAGTGGAACTAAGAAAGCTGGGATCTAATTAATCCTCTCTGCTTACAGATGTGGCACAAAAAGAGTCATCTCCAGTTCCAGGATGAACTGTGAGCATTTTGGACGTTTGTTGTAAAGAAGTGTCACTGAGTACATGCAAAAGGCCTTCCAGTATCTTATGGGGGGCCTACAAGAAAGCTGGGGAGGGACTTTTGAGGATGTCGGGTAGTGGTAGGACTAGGGGGAATGGATCAAAACTAGAGGTGGGTAGATTCAGATTAGACGTTAGGAAGAAGTTCTTCCCCATGAGGGTGGTGAGACACTGGAACAGGTTACCCAGAGAAGTGGCGGAAGCCCCATCCCTGGAAATTTTTAAGGCCAGTCTGGATGGGGCTCTGAGTAACCTGATCTAGTGGGAGGCATCCCTGCCCATGGTAGGTGGCTTGGAACTAGGTGATCTTTAAGGTCTCTTCCAACTCTGACAATTCTATGATTAGTATTGCAAAAGTATTGCTCTGATGTAGTAGACCATAAGCTTTCCATGAAAACTGTAAAACCACTCAGGTTATGCATGGATATGTTTGGATTTATTCATAACAGGAACCTGTAGTAACTCTGGCATTGTAACAAATATCTTTACACTAGTTTTGGGTCATCCAAAGTCTTAAGTTAGTTACAAGCAGTTCAGATCTGCTTTAGAATTTAGGCTTGAAAGGGTGGATAGGCAGCTGAGTCTGGCTTCCCCTCATACTCCAAGATGAAAATATTTTACTACATTTGGATAAGTTATTCAGATTTAAAGTCTGAATTGAGATTTTAACACCTTTTGGGTTTTATGTTAGCATATTTTTGTAAAGGTATGAAAAATACATATTCATGTAAAAGAAGCTTTAACGGAAGAATGAAAAATTGCCTTGTTCCAAGTACTTCTTGTCAAAAGAAGACATAGAAATCCATTCTTAGGCAGGGTCAAATAAAATTCAATAGCAGAATACCTGCATATCTCTTCGCTTTTGATTCTATTTGCTTAGCTGTTAAACCTAATGCTTGTTAATTTTATTTGTAACACATTGAGCCAGTTTCACTGGCATGCTTTGCTCTGCTTGTTTGTACCTCTTCAGTTATGCACAGCAGGCATGAACTGAGTTTAGCCAGCTGATTAAGGTGATTGGCATCAATGGAGCACTACGAGACAGAATGTACCAGTAAATGTGACCCTTCTTTAAAAAATAAATGTCAGGTGTTGTGGTCTCCTCTAACTCTTTAGCAGGCTAAAGAAAAACATATTGTTCTTACTTTTAAATATAAAGAAGCTCACAGATCTGTTTGTGTTTTTCTGTGAATATGGAAATATGTTTGTATTTGAATGAAATTTTGGACAATTTGACATATTTATGTAAAATTTTTTATATTTTTGTGTGCATATATCAAATTCAGATGCCAATACAACAATTCAACAAAGTGTTTATACAGATTTCACTCTTGTTCCCTCACATTTGTGAGCATTCAGATGGTTTGGTACAGAATTAGAGGGATGCTATGCATAAAATTCTGGCTTTGCTTGGGATGCTGCTCCAGTCTTTGGTTTGCAAATGTCCATAAAATTTTGGGTCAATGGCTTTACACAAAAAATATGCATAATTGGGCTGAGCATCCAGCAGATTATATCTGAATAGTAGAAAAACTGTTTTCTCTGACTTTGTGGGGTTTTTTATGCATTAGCACTGGTACACTACATATTAGGCCTCAGGGTAGGTTGTGGATGGACAGCAGAAATCATGCATATAAATGATTAAGTCTTGCATTGTAAAGCTTTTAAAACAAACCCGCAAAGTACATTCTTGCTGATGTACAAGATCAAAGGAAGAACTGGTGAAACAGTTGGCTCTCCAAATGCTGATCAGCTGCTGCCTCTGGCTTTCCCAGCCTAGCACAGCAGATCATCAGCCAGTTCTATCAATGATAACTACAGCTGTATTTTTGTAGGCCATATATAGAAAAGCTTAATAATCTGCAAGTAGTCCAAGGTCTATACATATTCGGTGTGAGAAACAAAATGAAGACCGTGTCCCTTTCAAAAAGATACTAAAGACTTCAGAGCAAAGCCCAGCTTTTCCCCACAATACAACATCATTCACAATAATTAAACAGAAGGTCTTTATCATGATACTGCTAAAAATTCAAGTGCTAATATCAGAAACTGAAGACATGATATGAGTTTATATTTACACAGTTGGTTCAGGTTAAGGTGGGGTTTTTTTAGTATTTAAAATAAAACTAAATTAAAATTCTAGTCATGTATCTGTTATCTAATTCAGAATTACTAAAGGCCTTCAACAGTTTTATAAGTTCTTCACTCTGGAAAGATTAGGATTTGGATCTAGAGTCCACAGCAATTTAAAGTTATTGGAGCACTTCACAAATTGGAATTCTAATTTGGAAGAATGAAGGCCTCCTAAAAATGTGAAGCACACCAATAATTTTATATTATTTCACAGAATCACAGA
>VYZX01027707.1:261821-299265 GCA_013401335.1 Brachypteracias leptosomus | reverse complement strand
GAGTTGTGTTCCCAGCTTTACAGTGTATTTGTTGGCAAATCTCTTGACACATCAGTGCCTAAATTCTAAAATGTGAATAGCTCTTTCTCAACTTGAAGACTCTTTTAAGAGAGGGATCTTTCTTAGTCTTAAACTAGTCCACATCATTTGGGTTTTAGACTTGTATTGTGAGCAATGCTAATTTAAGTTCCAAATCGTTTCCTTAGTAGCAAGCACTGTAAGTAAAGTGATTTAGTCACACCAGGACTAGTAGCTGTGCAGGGAAATGCCCAATTGGTTGCTTTTGTTGCTGTCTGGTTTTGTTTTACTGTTTGGTTCTCCTTGTTGAAATGAGAAGATAATAGAAATGCTACAGCTACTGGACTTTTGTAACCTTTTCTGAGCAATTTTATTCCTCATCCTGCTTAAACTTTAGAGGAATCTGGAGTAAACTATCTATCCTGGAACAGGGTACAGATAATGTGGTAAGGGAAGTTCAAGTTCTCTACTTCTTCTAGGTTGTACATGTTACATTTGTTTATGGACCTCCAGTCACACATTAAGTGTAAAGGGATAAAGTTTTCCACAATGTCTTCCCTTGATACACTGCCCTAAGAAGAATATTTTGCTGATTTTTCTTTGAAGGGAAGGAATTAAAAAGGATAGCCCACATCTCGAAGCACTGAGGCTGGATTCCAGTTCAGGGATTTAGTGCCTGTTTCTCTCATTCATCGCGTTAAGGTAGAGGCAGCATCACTGCCTGTTCAGGCATTTCCTTGGTAGGAACAATCGGCTGTGGGGTTTTGCTTGCAGCCAGTCCAGCTGTTCTGTCTCCTGTGAGGCAAAGTAACAGGCCAGATGGAAGCCAGAAATAATAACCAACTGTATTATGCGTACAAAGGATTTTCTGTTTTCTGCTGGATCAGTGTTCATATGATACAGGCCATATGGCAAACAATACACCTGTACAATCAACTTGGCAGCACTGCAGTGTTCACGCAATGGCAAATCAGGTGAGCAGTGATGTATGGATGGTCTCCATTGCTTGACAAGAAGACATCCAGAGAAGTTGGTGTGCTAGGGAATTCACATTGTCAAAGATGCGTTGCTCCTTTTTATTGTGTGGCCCCAACAGGGATGTCTGGGTTTGGTTGGTTACTGTCCATAGCCAACACAGGTGGAAAGGACAATCTGTTCTTTGCTTTTTCTTCTTCTAGGGTTAAGTGAGGTGTTCCTGTCATACATCTGTTTTGGTCAAAACATTGAAACAATGCAATGGCTTGTTTGCTTTCTTGGTTTGCAGATACTCTTGATATTTTTTACATGTTTTAAAAATACAGTAGTTTTTAGTTGCAACTAAAGTAGTGTGCTGCTGCTTGTAAATAGCTAAATAGTTATATTAAAAACTAACAATATCTCATTGCTGAAGACATAACTCAATGTTATGGATCTAATACTATGTACAAGAATGTTAAAACAGGCAAAAAAAAAAGTTTTCTAATAGGAGATTCTTGAAGAGGGGAAATGGCATATGTATATGGCTTTTGTCTACAACTTAAAATTCAGAAGCTTATCATATTATCACAAGCTTGTTTTAGAGTGACTTCCAAATTTTGCTGTTGAGTATTTTAAACAGTAGCAAGATCAGAGAGAGAGTAAATGCAATTAGGTTTGACTTTTTAGATATGTGGAAATAATGGTATTCCAAATACCAAAAGCTTTGGGAAATGTTTTTTTGTGTTGATGCTGTCAAGAATGCGTTAAAGGATGAGGGATACCTGTGTAAGAGTATGGAAATGGAAGAAAGAATGGAAAGAGATGAGATTAACTTTTTACCGTGTTGGATTCGATAGACATAAGTGTAACTTCACTAGACCAGATTTTCAGGCTAGGTGAAAGTCCTGTTACTAGAAAACCACTTGCAGACTTGTAAAATGAAAATGATTTAAAATTTGTACGTCCAAATTAATTCATTAAAAACAGCAGAAGTGCTGGGTGAGGGAGTCTTCCTTTCTACATGTAGGAGAGGGGTCAAATCTTGTGTCCTGGTTTTTCAGGAGCTAGTGCTTGAAGAAACATGGTTCAGACCACAGGAATCCTAATAATAATTAAAACACTAATTCTGATGTTTTGCAGCTCTCCACAAGGCAAATAATGAAGTGACTGCAGTTAAAAAACAGTCTGAAGGCCTTAAAAGAGAATATGATCATCTGACGAAAGAATATGAACGGCTTCAGGTAGGTGGTTCTGGATCACTCTGTGCACAATGTTCTGAGATTATATCAGCAAAATTCTTCTTGTTGGTTATTTATTATGCAAAAGAATTTGCCAAAATCTTTAGCATAAAGTTGCAATGGGCAACACTCCTTAAACTTCATCAAAATAGTAGAATTTGTTTTTTCAAGAACCGCATGACACAGCTATTAGCATTTTCTTTTCTGCACTTCAGGTGACAAAGCTCAGGTCATCACTAGGCTCAGTTTTGCTGTCACTTGGGAAATAAGATTCAGATAGTTTTACACATGATAATCAAACTGAAATCTTGTGAGAAAATGATAGGAGTAGTATGTGTGGTGTATACATCATTTCTAAGAGTAATTTTATTTTGTTTGCTCTTTAAACATGTTTTTGCAATACTGGAGTATAAATGTTGCAACACTGTTGATACGCAAGAACCAAACCAAAACTCAACAATCCAACAAACAGCCTAGGCTAAAAACAGAACACTATAAAAATTCAAACTGAAGCACAAAGTAAAAGAAACATAGCAAGCAAAATTTGAAATAGCAGTTTGATTGGGTTTGCATGTGTGCATGGCTTTAATACCAATAATGTATACAGTAATTATTTCTGGTAGAACTGTGAGCCCAGCCTCTTCTTTAAGTTGTCTGACAGGTTTTTGTTCCACACCTGACATCTATCTCAAAATTCAGCCAAAATTCAATAAAAATGAAATATTAGCCTGTTCACAAGGAGTGGTCCTGGGAGAAAATAAATTATTGTTAAAATTATGGTGACTTGCTTTTCAATAAGCGCTGTTTGTTGGTCCTGTATTAATAGGATTTAAAAAGGCAAATTTGAGTTGGTTATCTTTTTCCTGTACTCTGTGTAGCCGCTTACTGATTCCAAGCCTCACTCTGTGCTCTTGCAGAGATGGCTCAACTGATCTTTGCGTTGGAGTTAAGACCACCGTGCATGTCCTGTCTTTGTTGTGCTTCCCTGTATAATGAACCGTAGTAGTCCTGCTGCATTTCTAGCAGTCTTGTGGTCTAGAGCACACATCCTTACAGTTTTGTGTGTTTACCTCTGAAAGAACAGAAGGTACTGAGCACACAGTAGATGTGGCTCCTAAGGATAGATCAGTTGATAGCAGAAGTTTTCTGCTGAGTTTTCCGCATGGTTCAGCTGTTACGGGAGCGGGGGAGCAGGCAGCACATGGCTGTTACTGTACTAGGATCAGAAGCATACGTGTGATGTGGGGTGGTATTGATGGGACTACAACTTTGAAGGGCGTATTGTAAACAAATCATGTGTGACTGCCGGGGTAAAAATGTGGCATCTGAAGACAATGGTTTCTGATCTTGCCAAACATAAAAAAAAAAAAAAAAAAAATACTTTTAATCTGTCTCTTTTCAGAACAATTTAAAGGAAGCAGAAGACAAGAAAGACCTGTAGGTGCCTCTGAGACGATGGCATCAGTACAGTTGCCTCATTTTGAAAAGCCTTGTGCTGCTTAGGCTCCTGATGCGTATCGGAAACAAAACTTGATTTTTCTGAAAAGCACATACACTGCAGATCCCTATTCAGATTCTTCTAATATATCTTGGTTGCCAAAATATTCTGTGTTGCAAGTAAAATGTTAAGTGGCTTACAATGGAGTTTGTCACTGCTCTTGTGAGGAGAAACTTGAAAATCTTTCAGTTCCATCTGGAGTAACTTGACTGTTCTCCAAGCTTTTTGCCTTCCAGAATGGTAACAGACAATGCACCATTTGCTTGTAGCATTTCAGCAAGGTTGTATATCACACTGTATCATAAAATTACAATTACCTAAACCTCTTTTGCACCACCTGTTTGGAGTCTTCAAAAATTCAGTTACCAGTGGGTTGAAGAAGGCTGAAAACTTCTCATCAGCCATTCCACTTCAGTGGAAAATTGAATGACAATCAGTCTAAGAAACAAAGAAAGAAGAAAAACCTTATTTCCAAATCCATCTCACTAGCTTGTGACTTTCACTCAGCCATGTGGATTAATGTATTTCAACAAATAATATTTTGCATGCCTCTGATTTATTTTTCTTTACTATATTGGGTTACTTCAGTTTTCATAACCAAAGTTTGGCCTTGGTTGGTATTAACATTCTGTATTTTTACACTGTTTACATCTGTTTACTCTGTATGTGCCACCTAACCTCTTTTTGCCTTGCGAAGTAAAAATTCTTTTTAAATGTAGATAGTTGGGTTTGTTTTGGTTTGTTTTCATGGATACGATACCTCGAATAAATGTGCACTGTTTTGCATAAGCTCTTTTTGGCATTCAGAAAGCTATTTTGCGTTTCTTTTTTGTTAGTTGGTTCCAGTTTATATTTGAAAGTTGGATATGTTTGTTATATTAAAGGGATTGTTTAAGTTGATGCATTTCTGGGTTTGTTCATATCAATCTCTCAATACACTATTTCATCAGCATTTAAAGGTATGTACACAAAACACAATACACTTCTAACATGGTGATATTTAACTTCCTGGAAATACATCCCTCTTCATAGGACTGTATTGATTGCTCTGGAAATAGGCTTTGTTTAGCTTAGAATTTAAACATAGTGTATTAAGTGCTACAAAGCATATTAGCATATTAAATAAGAATGCCTATGTTTTAAAAATATTTCATCTTTGCTGAAGTAGAACAGAATGTGTTCTCAGAGATTCTATGACACTGGACATCTGTTTATTCATAGTAAAACTTTCAGGACAAGCAACAGATTTTAGTACTTGCATAGACATGGGTTTTGTTGATGTAATTGAAGGCTGCAATGCTGCCTTTTCCTCTCCACCCCCTTTCTGAAATATTTAAAATTATCAGTGTTATCTCCAGCCTGATCTAAAGGCTGTGGTTGGAAGCTTTAGAGGTATAACAGCAAGTGCTGTTTTTTCATAGTAGAACTAAAAACTCAACTGTTTTTTGTATTTTAAGACCCAGAAAAAAAGAAATGTTACTTACTTATTATTTACTGTTGTTATCTACTCATTAAAATTAAAAAATTTCTTCCTATAGTGCAAGTAAAAAGTAGAAAATTAGCAACTTAAAATGAAAGGCATCATGGATTGGACTCTACGTCCCCCCCAAAATATCTTAGAAAAATAACATGGAACAAAACATGGGCAGTTGTGAATGTACTGGCAGTATCACTACTTCTCCTTGAGAAGAAGGAGGTGCGAATGCAGTGCAGGAATTCTTGCTGCAGAGCATGGCTGAAGTGTGAAGGAGTACAGAGGGGTAACAACTGCTCCCTCAGAAGCTGAAATGATGCCTGGTATGTGCAACATGCACTCAACATGTGCTGCTCACACACTGCCCTCTGGAATTGCTTCGGTCGCTTCAGCCTTGTGGTTTCCTGCTGGCTGCTGGGAAGAGAGGGATCCACTTGTTGAGAGGTCAAGGAGACAACAGCTTAAAAAAACCCACAAAAAAACACTGTATACTGGCAACGGGGAGTGTTTTCTTAATGAAAAATTAGAGATTGCTTAAAACCCACAGACTACTTTGCTCCAGCCATTTCTTCTCTCATATCTATTCTTTGTATCACCAGATTTCCCTGTCTCAGAGTAGAATGTGACCATCATTTTTCTACTTGTCTGTTGTGGATGGTCACACGCATTTGCCCAGTTTGCGTTATGTGCTCAGCTCTTTGGAGTCCCAGATTTGGTCACATAAAAATAATCTCCTATTACTCAGATTACAAAATATTTTCAATATCTGCTTTGTAGAACTGTATTCTTGGAAAGAACGTGTTTCTTTTGTAAAATTGTAAGTCTAAATAGTATAATCTGGGAATTCTAGTTCTAGTTAATACATAGGGAAACAATAAATCAACATTTTAAGTTTTTATGCTTCTGATCTTCTGGGCTGTTTGGTCAGATTTTGGTCATGTTTGTCTGTTTTGTAGGAAAGAGCTGGGAAAGAAAATTAAATCTCTACTGATGGAATTAAAACTACTTCTTGTACTCATGTTTGACAGTTGATTTAATTCAGGGTATGTGTTTCCAGAAGTAAGAATTTAGAGCTCTTTATACTCTAAATAATGTCAAAGTAGTTGTCTGTTTTGGAACTTTTTTCCCTCTTTACAAAAGCAGGAATGTGCATTTTCAATACTGTGGTGGGGAAGCATAGGAGAGAGTATTAATTTTAAAAATATTGGCACAGGTTGAACTGATTGTAGCTTTCAAAAAAAAATGATATATGAGGTTTTTTTCATAAACCCCTTTTTCTGGTGAGTCAAGAAAGCAGGGAGGTCATGGTGGGTGCATGAGAACTGACCTGAATATTAATAGACTTAACTACATGCTTCGGTGTTGCCTTAAATGAAAGCACCCTTAGCTAGGCAGAGTGTTTTTCCCTTTTTCTATTTTTGCAGGAAACACCTGATAATATATCCTCTTTACCAACACAACTTTCTGAAAATGTGCTGTTCCATTAGCACTGCCTGTATTTGCTGCCTGTGTAGCCTCACTGGAAAGATGCTGTGCTTTCCTCACTTGTTTTGAAGGGTGAAGGCTCAGGTTCTCACTCAGCCTTGGAAGTTTTTCCCTGTGTGAAGCTGCTGTAGAAGCATTACATGACTGCCTTGGCTCTCAAGCGTTCCTTGAAATACTGATTTTACTTTGTAAACTCTTTGGGACAGAAACCCTCATTTTGCCTTGCCTTTGGACAGTGCTTAGAATCATTAAGGTTGGAAAAGACCTCTAAGATCATCAAGTCCAACCATCAACCCAACACTGCCATGACCTCTAGACCGTGTCCATGTGCTTATCCCAGTGGCAGCTGTAATCTGGGTCCTGATGCAACCTGATACTAGTCATTTTACAAGTAAATTGAAAAATCAGCTCTCAGTTTTGTCTTTCCAGTTCTCTGCTGATTAGTGCTGTGTAGGTTAATCATGAAACATCTAAACACATAGTTCTGGAATTGAACATCTCCAGATCAGGAATAACGTGGGATATTTTATTTTTGATGATAAAATGTAATACTTGTGTTTCTCTTGAGTTATGTGCAAATAGGGATGGGCATTGCAAGGTGTATTTGTGAGGAAAACAAGAGAGCACCTCTAGTTTTGTGTCCATCGCTCTGAAATACATTTGTGGGTTCCTATTATCATGCACAAGGGCAAACCTGCCCTAAAAGGATGTCACTATTGCATCTCCAGCTTGGGGAGAGCTGAACGAGGGGGTAGCAGGCTGCATTCCTACACACCAGGACTACATACGCTAGAGGATTCCTTTCTGAACTCTGCCGAGGTGGTCTCAGTAACATGGCAACGATGCAACCACGTCTGGGATGTTCAGAGCCCCAAACACACACACAGGTTCTCCAGGGTTTAGTGAGTGGGAGCCTACCCTCTGTGTGTAGTGACTAAGGGGAGTTAGGTCTATTGCTAGCAGGTCTATTGAAGTGAGGAGATACCAAAGCCAGCTACTAGGGAAGACGAAAATGGGAAGCATCTCTCAAAACTCACTTGTCTGGCAATTGGATTCCAATTTCAGCTGTGATAAAGGCATGTCTGTAAGCCTTGCAGGTTAAGCTGTGCCTGTTAAGTCATAACTTAAATCCTTTATTCTGCTGCCTGAGATCAGAGTGTCTGTGTAGTCTGATTGGGTTTACTCTTTTTAAGGTGATAATTTTGGTGGTAACCGTGTTTTGTGAGACAGCTTAATAGCTGCTCACCTAGAAAGTAGCACCATGTTCTACATGTTACTTAGCCTGAGGTTTCAATCCATATTCCTGTGGCTATGGAAGAAGAAACTAAGTTGACTGGGAAGGTGCTGAACTACTTTCCTTTTGAGTTTAAGACATGGTATGGAAAAGAGACAATGTGAAGGAAGAAAGAGAGGGGCTGTTATTCTTGGCCAGTAAGGACAAAATCTGGGCTTTGGTTCTTCTCCAGACATGACTTAGGCATTTAGAGTTAAGGACTCAGGAACACAGCATACAGCTGGAAGGAGGGGCTTGGAAACTGGCTCTGTATCTATCCTGGGTTGTTTATCTCAGACCAAGCACAAAATGAACATGAACTAATTGGGAAATAGTAGCAAATAATAAGGTGGACAAAAAGCTTTAGAATAATGATGTAGATTTCAAGCTAAAAACAACAAAAAAGCTGAAGTTGAAAAAGGAAAGGCAGAGGCTGCCTTCTGGCTTGAAGGGTTCCAGGGGAAGGGAATGCTCATGGGGCAGCATCCTGAGTGGGGTCAGCATCATCAGTCTAGAAACTCCTTGTTTCTGATTTCACACAGATCTGTCTCTGTGCCAGGGGATCCATTCTGAGCTAGTCTTTGCATTCTTTATCCTCCTCCTCAAATAATTGTCTTTTCAAACTTTAAGTACGTTGTGTTACACGGAGCTTTTTTCTTGAAACTTCTTGTCCTCAAACACGCATAATTCTGTCCTGCCAGTATGCATGCTCCTACAGAGTTCTTGTCTCTACATTATCTGCTGATGATCCTACAGTATCTCATTGCCTGAGATGCTGAACCTTGGAGTTTCATTCAGGCAGAGATGTGCTGCAGGAAACAAATTTGCAAAGAGCATGAGTTACAGTCAATTCAGATTCTTCTGACACTAGTCTTCCTGTGGTAATTGCCATGGTCAATTTCATGACTTCCTGATATCACCCAGTTCTCTTCTAAAATCCTAGGTATATGAATAATAAGATAATTGTAGTTTTGTGGGTATTCCAGGAGAAAAATAATACACATCCAGTCCTGAAAACTGAGCTGAGGTTGTAAATGTAGAGCATCTATATTAGGTTCCTGCAAATGTTTTTGCTATTATTCTTTGCTTTAATGATTAATTTAGAAGCCATTATACCTTCTGGAGGCATCTCATTGTCTTTCTGTTAATTTTAGAACCTAAGAAGATGTTCCCACAACAGCTTTTCAAAGTTTTCACTTTCCTTAAAACACAAAGTCCTGCTGCTAGACATTAACTCTCGCCTTTTACTCCAGCACCGTGCTTATGGGTTTCCACAAAACCTTGGGGCTTGGTTTAGGAAGCTGGCTCTTTCCCTGCCTGATAGAACATTGCTCAGATCAAAGTGTTTCAGCAGTTTATGGAGACATTTCTTGTAGTTCAGCAGCAGGGGAAGCCTGTTCCAGAATGAGAAAGCCTGAGCTGTGTTACGCTACAAAACATACTTCCAGCAAGTAGCTTCTTTCCAATGTTGGCTGTGACATGCCTCAAAGTTAGGACTAAAATGTTCTGAAACCAAGGCCATCAAGGATACCCATGCCTGGGTTCACTGAACACATGTTTTACTTGATGCAGTACTCTTAGTGTGTGCCCTCAGCACCTCTTTGGTGTTAGTCGAAACACTGGCACTGATTAAATTTGAAACGTCTTCCAGGGCGAGGAAGATACCTGCTTCACTTCACTCCTGTGACGTCTTTGATAGGTTGGAAGAGCTGCAGTGTAGCCAGCAGTACTTAGCATGCAGGGTTGACTTTTTCAGCCCCGGTCCTATCTCTAACCCTAAACTACCACAGGGCTGCCAAGGAATTCACTTTCTCTGACCTCTCCTTGGGCAAACTAGAAACTGCAGACCTGGGCCGCCTTCTGTCAATTCAGATGTGACACAAAGAGCCCACGGGCTCCAGACCACTTCTCCCTGCTGAAGCGGCTGGGTGAGCCCCGGGATGGTTCGTAGAGCAGAGGCAGCTCCTTAGGTGTTTGTATCTCTGCGTGGAGCCGATTCCCAAAGCTCGGATCACGGGCTGCGGCCGGGCTTTGGAAACTCAGAGGAGGTTTCCATGTGTGCCAAGCTGTGTGTGGAGCGGCTGTGCCCTGTCTTGTCCCCTTGGGCTCGTCCTAGCAGGGAGTACTTTCGCAGGCTGCCGTTGGGCTTGATGGCTCCTCAGGGCGGCTGGAGATGGGAGACGAGATCATCCACCTGTGGGTGGGGTCCCGGTAAGTCCCGCTCCTCACGCCGCTCCCGCGCTGTCCCCGGGCGGCAGGCACGCCGGGCAGCCGGCTTTGAAATGCAGCCCCCGCCCCGAGGGGCCGGGAGGTGCCGCGGGCGGCGGCCGCCGCGGGGCCGGGAGGTCGCTCCGGCCCGGNGGGAGCCGGCGGCGGCCGGGGGGACGCGCTGTCCCGACGCCGGCGAGCTCCGCTCCCGGGAGAAGTGGTCCAGATAACGTCCGCCTGGCGATAGACCCATCCTTGCTTCCCTTCATATGGAAGCGGGTGCCCATCGGGCGCTTCCTTCAGGAGCGGGCACTTTGGACACCAGTACGTGCCTCATCCCGGTCTGGAGGACGTGGCCGCGCTGGTCTCTTTTCTTAAAATGTGCATGGCCCCAGCTTGGTGTTGTTGGGTGCTTCCCAGTTGCAGCCCCATGGGATACGTTCATCACTTGTTTTCTCGCAGATGTTCGAGGAAGAGGGCCTTTCAGATTGCCAAGACCTTCCTGCCCGTCCTGGAGTGGCTGCCCAACTACCGGGTGAAGGAGTGGCTCATCAGCGATGTCATCTCGGGGGTCAGCACCGGCCTGGTCGCCACCCTGCAAGGTAAAGCCGGGCACGGTGGGTCCCGAAGGCCTTTCCGTAAGGGAGCCAGCCCAACATTGGGATGTTATGCAGATGGAATTACAAATACAAGACTTGTTATTTAATACTAGATATAGTATTATTTCTCAATAAATAATTGATGGATTTAATTTATTTTCTTTCTCTGCTTGGCTGTAAGATTTAAATTTCCTTTGCTGTGCTATCAAGATGTATTTAATTTATTTGTTTTTCAAGCCTTTTACTTAAAGGGTATTCATTATATGTAAAATTTTAATTACATTGAGATAGACCAGATAGATCATGTTTTACTTCTCTTTATTGGTTATCTGAGCCTATAGCCATCCTGCAGCAGCCTACAAAAATCTAATTATTGCCCCCAAATAATGCAAACTTGATATCTACTCTTCTTTAACATTTGGCAGATATCTGCAGGAAACCAACCTCCCAAGAAGGTGGTGGCTTATTCACAATAAAAAAAATTATAAACTTGAAGGATAATTACAGTACATGGCTTGCAATATTAATTTTTCTTTATTTCCTTATTCCATTTATTAAGAATAGGAAGCCATTCACTAGATGAACAAATAAAAAAATGGCAGAAATAAACAGAAATTAATTAAAACAAGCTAGTTAAGGAAGACTTAATGGGCAGAACCGTTCTGCCTGAGGCAGCTGATGAGGTCCACTTTCCAAGACAAGACTAGCTATAAACCTGATGCGATCCAGCACATTAATTTCTCTCACCTCAGTAGTGTTCTTGCACTATTTTTGCAATTTTTCAGGACTGGAGAAGGTTAAGCTAGCTGGGTCAACCCCACGTTTTCCCTCAATGGAAATTAAGTGTTTTCACGAGGGGGCAGAGATTCACATTTGGAACAAAGACAGCTGTTTATACATTCCCAATTAGCCACTGGTATTCCCCACTGTCTGTTCCCTTGGAGCATCCTAGGGAGGAACAGACTGGCAGAGAAAAAGCATTACAAAAACTTCTGCCCCAGGCAGGGGGTGACCTGAGGAATAACAAAGTGATTTATCCACACCACAGTCTATGTCAGAGCTGGGAGATCTCTGTAGTGCCACAGTTACAGGACTCCCCTGCATTTTTTAAATGAACTGGCTAGGTGGGCTTTTCATATGACTTCTAACAGTTATTATGCTCTTACTGTAACCGCCTCATGTTTTTTTTTTACACTGGGGCCCCTGATTTCTCACAGTTAGATTCCACTTGTAGAACTGATTTCTGAAATAATAGTTCGGTCTCCCACCTATGTATTAAAAAACAAAACCCCCCAAATTAGTGCAAATCTAAATCTAGCTGTAATTTTTGAAAAATATAATAATTTTGAAATTCTAAATCATGCAATATGAGAAAAATTGTCTAAAATGTTTGCAAAAAAAGAGGCTTCTGGGATCTTCAAGTCTCTATAGTCCTTAACTCCAAGCAGCTGTGTGTGTTGCTTGCACTCCTCCCACCAGTCACAGTAGTTTGACCAGGACTTGTTCTGAGCTCTGATAAGTTTTCACAGTATCTTTGAGAGAGATACACCCTACAGTGAGAGCTAACAAGGATATGATCCTGAAGACAATTTTTTTGGTTGATTTTTTTGTTGGATTTGACAGCTTGAACGTGTATCTGTTGAAAGATTTAAAGTCTGACATTTTGATGACCTGTCGTTTCAGGTTTGGCATATGCTTTGCTGGTTGCAGTTCCTGTTGGATATGGTCTCTATTCTGCCTTTTTTCCCATCCTGACATACTTTTTCCTGGGAACATCAAGGCACATCTCAGTTGGTAACTGCATGTGTCCAAGTGACAGTGAAATATCTATTACAAAATGTTAATCCTTACTATGAACATTCATATTTCATACAAGATTACTTTCTGAACCAAATTGGTTGTGCTGAATATGAATATTGGTGGATTTGGGGGACTTAAGGCTTATTTCTTCTCTGTACAGGCAATTGTGCATAGTAGCTAACTTCAGCTGTGCCCATGCATGTTTTTTGCTTGCATTTATGCTGAAGTTTAAATCTTGTCTTTGGCTATGCTCTATGAAAGAAATTACAAGATCAAGGCCTCAGTAGTCAGTATGAACAGACATTTTGTCTATCAGCTAAAGCTCAAGATGGCTAAAACAGAGCTCTTTTAGTCTTCTCTACAAGCCTTCCTTGCTGCATCCTTTTTTGATCACTGTGGACAAAATCATCTTCTTGCCTGTCGTGGAGACCCAGGACCTGTGTGTCCACTCCAGCCTCGCTCTAGGTCCTCAGCTCAAGGCTATGGGTAAACCTTGTTGATTCTTTTTGAATGCTTTCTTTAAAATATGGAGTATGTTTCCTGTCAGTTCTCACATTTAAAATTCATGTTACAGCTTGATCACTGAAGTTTCTTTTTCATCATTCTAACAAAATATAGTCTTTGCTTATTCCTACCTACTAAGAATGGATTGTTTTCCCCTCTGAAAGCTTTGGCACAATATTACATTTTTTCATCAACTTTCTTCTCTGCTGCATCAAACACTTCTGTATGTTCTCCCTACTTTGTTGGCCTCTCCCTACCCTACCTATCAGCTCACTTTGCTATCCAGGTCTGAGTTGTCACCACTACTTATGTTGAGATTCCTACTTTCTGCATTATCAAGCACTCCTTTTTATGCTTTCTCCAACACTCCTGTTCATGAAGTGTCCCCTAAGGGATCTGTAAAATTAACTTATCCTTAAGACATTTCGTGACCTTTTCCTTTTCTGCATAATTTTAGTAAATAACTGCAACAAATGTGATTACTTTTAGATTGTGTTGCTGATGCAATGATTGCTTACTCTCTCTATCTTGCCCAAAGTATAGTTTCAGTCATCTTTAGCCAATGTAATACCACACTACTTCCAAAAGATGTGGTCCTACCCCTGGGTGCGTGTTCCTGCCACCACCGTGGTGTTGGGATTTCTGACCATGCAGCTGGGTGGCAATCTGGATCAGCTGAAAACTAAACATGGAAAAAAAAACCCCAAATAAATGCCGCTTTCAGCTGGATCAGATCTGGTTTATCTGGTTGTGGTGCTGACTCAAGGGAGATGGTTGGAATGTGTTGCCCCTTTTGGCCTTGGTACAGCTCTGAATTGGCTTAAGCAAAGCATGAAACTGCACCTCTACATAGCATGTAAGTTATTTAAGGAAGGAGTTGTATCTCTGTGTCATGTTTGCAGTGCCTGTGACTCCTGCCCCCCTAATACTACTAATGTACCCCAGTTAAAATATTAAATGGATTTTCTGATTTAAAGTTTGCTTATCTAATCTGATAAATGCTTCTTTTTGATGTATATTAAACTTCAGTGTTTCTGTTTGTCATTACAGGACCGTTCCCTGTAGTCAGTCTGATGGTGGGATCTGTTGTATTGAGCATGGCCCCTGATGATAATTTTCTCATAGCTGGCAGTAATGCTACAGGGACTAATGGTACTGGGACATTGATAGACACTGAATCCAGAGATGCACAGAGAGTGCTGATTGCTAGTACCCTCACATTTCTGGTTGGAATTTTACAGGTAAAATAGTTGGCTTGAAGACACAAGGTTGATACTCATTTAATGTTAATGGGAAAGCATACGGCATGGAAATACCTGCTAGGGCAGTAAGACATTTTCCTGTAGTAAAACACAAAAATGAAGGAAAGCCATCTCGAACTCTGAAGAGGTTTTGGGGGACCCTGGGCAGAGCCTGTGGCAGGATGACTGGGGTCGCAGACAACAGAAGAACAGTCCCGTGATTCCAGACTGAGAGACCTGCAGGAAACTAAGTGCTAGTGGTGCATATCCTGGAGCATCCTTCCACACATTTCTTAGGTCTCCTTTATTTCCCTGGATGGCATGATACTAAGCTCCACTAGGCGGCAATGGGGGAAGATGGTCCTAAGAGTCTGTATCCACAAAGAGAAAAGAACAAAGCATAAGAAATCGCCAAATAAACATGTGCCTTTTTGTTGTTTAGCAAGCTGTTATTCTTCATGGTTTTTCTAGGTAATATTTGGAGCCCTTCAGATTGGTTTCATTGTGAGGTACCTTGCAGATCCACTAGTTGGGGGATTCACAACTGCAGCTGCTTTTCAAGTGCTTGTGTCACAATTGAAAATAGTCCTAAATGTTTCAACTAAAAACTATAATGGTGTCCTTTCCATAATATATGTAAGTATGCCCTTCTAATCTGTTTTGGTTTTATGCCAGAATTTTTCTATAATTGTTTATGTTCTGCTTCCATTTCATACAAGAATGGCTCATATATATGGTGGTAAGTATAGGGCATTCATTTAGTTCTCACTCTCATGGAGATCTGCAGCTGTTCATTTATAGCTCTGTGGCTCTAAGTAGCTGGTGGGGCTCTAAGTAGCTGCTCTTGGGGTTCCCCAGAGAGAAAGTCTAATTGCCATCTTGAAGTCTTTTTCAGGCAGAGCAGTTTTTCACATAAAGTCTAAAAGATTCTCCAGTAAATCAGTTCTCCTCTAGGTTGTCACTTCACAAGACTACTTTCCATCCCACCCCTTGCTTTCTGGCTTATTGTGAAGGATGTTTCGTCATTTCTTAACACTGCCAGGTCATTTCCCAAAGGTAACCAATCCCAAACTTCTTTAGTCTTAAGCCAGCAGGTCATTCTGGTAAAGGGCATCATTTTCCATTCCACACTGTAGCCATACTTGTGAGTACCTAAAGAAGGACATGGATTCCCATCCTGCATCCAGGTACCTTCTGGTTAGCTAAGGTGAGGCTGAATGTTGCTGTCACAACTCCATTTGTTGATCTTAGAGAAAATGATCAAATGGAGAAATGTCCTGGCCAGGTTACAGAAATACTGAATCCCTAGAGGTCTCATATTACAGAATAGCCTCCTTCCCAAGGAAAACTATTGAGAGTTTTGTCTCTGACTTCAGCATGAAACTATTCAGGTTCATAGTATTTTAGATCTTCCATAGCACTTCACATTAGAATAACAAATTTCTAAAAGGGACTGCTCTAGACAAAAAAAATTACAGATTTTACATGCTGGTTCAGGCAATCAGAGTAGCAGAACTACATTAGACATCTAGATTAGCAATAGTAGGATGAATGTAACTGCAAACAGCAAGGTAAAATTTAGAAAAAAGGTCTGGTGGACTATTATAAAAAAAAAAGTATTATGTTATGGGCCTTTTCAGAACTAGTGAAAACTCTTTCCCTCAAAACAAGGGAAATTAGATGAGATCAAATACTATCTAATAGACCTTAGAGCAGACCTGTCAGGGTGATGAACTCATTATTCCAGAAGGTTTTTCTATCTGTACTTTTTATGATTCTTGAAGGGTGGTACATATAGTAGAAAGTATTTTTGAAAAATAATTACATGGTTCTTCCAGCTCCTGCAAACCTGAGTGGAATGGTGACTTTTTAGGTTAAAGCTCAAAGCTTCTGTGTTCTTACAGGTGAGCCAAGTTGATGTGTTTGCAGATGTGTCTAGAGCAAAGAAATTGTGATTTCTGGTCTGCTCAACCAGTGACTTGTGTCGGCTTGAGCAAGTTTTGGACCTGCTTCAGAAGTGGTGTTTAACAAACTGCAACACTAAGCATCCAGCATAAGCAGAATCCACAACCCAAAGTTGGGAAGTTACCATTCCCCTGTGAAGTTGGGCAGTGCGAGAGATGCTCAGTAAGAGTGGATCCATGGCAAGCAGTACAATGGGCAAGAAATGGCTTCAGTCACTCAAAAAAAGGAATCTGATCCAGTGTTTCAGGGAGGCTTCTTTAGCTTAGAAAACATAGCTGATTAAGCACTTTGATGTTTTATTTCAAAACCAGAGTATTTACAGAATTGTAGTAGTGGTACTGCTGCTGCAACCCTCCCCTTGCCTCTAAACTGACAGCTCAATATTTGGGGAGCTAACCAGGAAGCAAAAAGTCTGTTTCTAACCTCTTTTCTGCCAGATCATTCTGTTAAAGCTGCTTCACTATGCATGAAATAATTAAATTTTCTTGGAGATGGGGCAAGTGAGAATTACCCTGGTGCCTAGGGGAGGATAGAGGGGTATTTGTAGCTTTTCTGTAATCAGCCCTTCATTTTTTCTCTGTACACTTGTTTGCAATAAACAATAGGAATAAGCAAGGGCATAGCAAGGGTAGAGAAGGGAGCTGCCTATTGCAGCCCAGTTGTGAGAATCCTCCAGGCTGAGACTGAACTTTGCTGGGAGGGTTAGCGTGCCGTAAGGTAGGGTTTAGTGACTGCTTTTCTCAGGTGTAGGATTCTCCACAGCCTGGGAGGACCCATGTGTTCATACTCACTCTCTGGATGTCAGCAGTAGAAATAGGAAATGTAATCTACAGACCACATGTACTGTGCACGTAGTGAGCCAGAGTCTTGCCCATGAATCTGCCAGCTGTCTTTTGAATAGGAAAATGAGGATCTCTCTTGCTATTCAGACAAAATGAAGAAGCTCCAGATCTTCCATTCTTTGCTCCAAGAACAAGTAGATGTAAAACACAGGTAGGGGTTTAGCTCTTCTTTCTTAGTATTAATTTCCTAAAAATCAGGAAGCAGAAGCCCCCTGTGTGGACAATTCTTGCAGTTATGCTTTTTTAGTGAAATTCACCATTAAATCCACTCACTGGTTCTGTAGCATCTTGACAGTACATTATCCCCAGGCTCCTCTAGTCCTGAGCAAAAAAGTAACTCTGCCTCCTCCAAAACCCCGGGCATCTGCATCTTCTCATGAGTGTTTTCACAACCTTCAAGTGAACATGGGCATGTTTTATGTTGTCATTTTTATTTTTCAGACTCTTATTGAAACATTTGAAAAAATTGGTACTGCCAATGTTGCAGATCTTGTTGCTGGACTCCTCACCATTTTTGCCTGCATGGTAGTTAAAGAAATAAACGATCGGTTCAAACACAAGATACCTATACCTATACCAATAGAAGTTATTGTGGTAAGCAAAGGAGCATAACAAAAACTGATAACAGATAAAATAGATGGGGCTTGCTACAGGAAGACAAGAACCCTTTTTAAGTATTAAAACTTGGTTTATTTTATTACAGACAATAGTAGCCACTGGCATTTCATATGCAGCCGACTTGGAAAAAAAATACAATGCAGGCATTGTTAAGAGCATTCCAAGAGGGTGAGTGCCTTGTTTTGGGGGAAATAGGTGTTATTTTGGTTGGCTAAAAATGACGGTGGTAAGAGGAAAGTCATAAAAGAGCTATCGAGAGCTGTAACCTGAGTTTAGAGCTTGGAGCTGGAGATTTCCTGAGGTTTACTTCTTGCTCTGTCAATTATGCCTCCTAAACGTATTGCCTAGCTTTCCTTCAGCTTTAAAATGGGCTTAGGAACATGTACCTGATTCGTGAAGTTCATCTGAGAATTAATTGCTTCATGCTCATGGAAGTGAATATATGACTATGGAAAATGTAAAAAAAATCCTAAAACTTAATAATGAAATTCTGCGTAGATTTAATTTGTGTTACCTCCCCTGGTTCATATTGTGAACCCCACCAGTTCATATTCATGCCACAACTATTATCCAAATCAGACTTGTCACTTCCATAGTCATAGGAGCGAGGATGTTCAGGATGTTCTACACTGGTAGAGACTTGCACTTAAAAGATTCAGAGCACTTCACAGTAGTAACCTTCACATTCCATTTGGTATTCAGGGCTTGATTAATTAAAATTTGTGGAAACACAGTAGGGAATGAAATGTTTTCGAGATCTTCTGAAGAAGTATGTTAACAATAGTATGAAGTATCATTAACATATTTATGTAATTCATCATACTATTCAATACATCCTTTATTCAATGCTTCAAAAAATGTACTTTTTCACTTTGCTATCATAAGGCCAAATCTCAGCCATGCTGAGAACAATAGGAGCTTTGTTGCTGACTAATAGCATCAGGATTTGGGCTATGGTGAGCTAGATAAACATGTTCTGTATGTCAATGGGCTGTTTCCACCTTTTTATTAACTTGAAACATTACACTTCATATTACAAGCAACCTGTGTGCCTCCACCTCAAAATCCTTGACAATTCTAGTAAGAATAGAGTTTGATCAATTTGCTAACACTAACATATTTTCTAAATGCTAGATTTTTGCCTCCCGAGCCTCCAGATGTCAGCCTGTTTTCCCAGATGATAGCAGCCTCTTTTTCCATCGCTATTGTTGCTTATGCTATTGCCGTATCTGTGGGAAAAGTGTATGCAACCAAGTATGACTATGCCATTGATGGAAACCAGGTATGTATAACCAAAATAGTTTATAAACGTGAATTTAAGTGCTGTTTTCTGCTGACTTATGTAGCCAACTGGAAGAAGCATCATTCACACACATTTTTCAGACTAAAGTTGAAGTCTGGCAGGAGAAATATTTTCAACTATTGAAAAGAAACAGCTGAAATGGGCATACCTGACAAATTTACCACAGAGAGATAAGCCAGATGTGCTCTATCTTCAGTACTAATCTTTTCGTACTAATTAGTTCCTTCTGTGTTGTTTCTGTGTCTTCAGTAGCTCTGAAAAGATACTTTAAGCACTGTATAGGGGAATTTTCTGGTGATGTCAAGTTGACATGGCCAGCTTTAACAATCTGCTTTCCATTTCTGCTTGTAAGGCACATTTTAAGGTGTGTTGCCGTGGGCAGGGGGAGGAGGCGATGTCAAGCTAAGAAGTTGCTCTGGAGAGCTTTATTTAGGCTTAGTCTCCATGCAGGATTTATATGAGTGGAACTTTTCAGTTTAGGCATGATTTTATTCCTACAGAACAAATTATTTTACTTCTCAGAATGACACCATTTACATCAATATAAATATACCTGTAACTGTGTAGCTAAGTCCTCAGCTTCACCAAAGTGAAAGCCTGCCAGCATATGAACACCCCTGAGTTAACTGTCTGCACCAAAAGGCTGAATTGTTTTCACCATTAGTTTCCAAAGGCAGAGCTAGAATTTTACATGAGTTATGCACTGACAAGCTCTTAGAGGATTCCCACAGTTGTTCAGTGTCTTCACCTCAAGGGTTATGTGACTTGCCCATCAGCATGGGAGAAAAATATCAGAAAGCTTCCTTGTCCTGCATCTATGCCAATTTTGAATTTTATCCTTTGAACATGTAAGCAAATACACTTGCTACAGTAAGTAGACAAGCAGAGTACTTTGTTTAATGAGTCCTTTATTTTAGTACTAATGGATTACATAACATTTGATTTTGAAAATAGTTTTGCAGTATGTAACACAATTATACTTGTGAACGTGTTGGTCACTTTACAATACACAGAGTTCATATCTGGTAAAACTAAAATGCATTAACTTCCAGTTTAATAAATCTGAATGAATAACACATATTCCTGGAAATGATGTCGATGCACTGTTCTTTTGTTGAATACGCTGTTCTGCCAGCACTGATGTGCTTCAAAGATACTAATTAAATATTGTAGCAGTAGAATTACTGTCTATAAAAGGGAAGTGCCTTCCTTTCAATACTGTGCTATGAATTTTACAGATAGCAAAGGTTAAATGCAGCAATGAATGATGGGCAAATAGTTTACTTGATCTGGAGAAGTTAAAATAACATCTTAAAAGCAGATAGTAAAATAATTTTGAAGGATGGGTCAATACTATTATCTGCCAGTGTTTATTTTGTCTTCATAGATTCATAGATTATTAAGACCTAAGAACACTAGGAACCATACTTCCAACTTTTTCTCGCAGAGCACAGCTGTGATACGAGAATAGGCATGAATCATCTAGGTCTGTTCTGTTAAAGAACATGACTGCAAAATCCTGCTCTTGTAGCTGGAGCTTAATGAAAATCTGACAGGAAATTTCATTTGGAGAAAATAAGGGAGAGAGTTGAAATAAAATCTTAAATTATACTTTTAAGACTTTGCAGTGAGTGAAAAGCTCTTGTGACTGTGTCGACTTGGTGAAAACAATGTTTCTGTCAATTATATGGGGTTGCTCCCAAATGCCTCATTTCTCAGCGGAGAAATGGCCCAGATCCCAGGACATAAAGCTCACAGGGTCCTTGTCACTTGAGCAGAACAACCAGCATCAGTAGGCGCCAGCATCTGTGACCCTGGGGCAAATCTATGAGAACACTGCCTGGGACTCAGCATGAGTTCATTGGGATGTTCAGTGAAAAACTTCTGGCTCAACAAACTAGAAGTTTTCACTGGAGCTGTGTTTTATTGCAAAGTTCCTGATTAGTTCTATTGATATTACAAAGCTTTGCATTAATTGAATTTAGACTGTTGTACTGTTAAAATTATTTGTTTAGCTGATGAGGGGAGTTAAATTTACGCTAGTCTTATTTCTCGGTGCAGTTACCAGTGTAATTGTTAGAAATGTTAGGTTTGATAACACTGATGGAAATAAGTTTTAAACATCTTTATACTAAGATGAGAATGTCCATGTCAGGGAGAGCACACCAACTGCGTTGTCTTGTTTCCCAAACACAAGTATTTATCCCGGCACAAGAGGAATTTGTGTAAACATTTAATAGCTATTACAAACCCGTACTCTTCTCAATATTATTGTGTTACCTACTTTATAAACTACTGTAGAAGCTATTGTCTTTGTCCATTGAAAAATTGCCTTCAGGCGTCTGTATTTACAGCATCATCCAATTACCTTTCAGGAATTTATTGCCTTTGGGGTCAGCAACATTTTTTCAGGTGCTTTTTCTTGTTTTGTTGCAACTACTGCTCTATCACGGACCGCAGTCCAAGAAAGTACTGGTGGAAAGACTCAGGTAATGACCTCTTCTTATTAGTACTGTGCATGGGTAAATTTAACCTTGTATAGGGTGCAGCTTTCACAATGGGATGGAAATAGTCTTAAAATGCTTGTGTCGCTGGCACGTGGAAAGCCACAGGTATCTTAGCATCTTGTGCTCTGCTAGTGAATAATTTTTGTAGCTCTACCAGAAGAGGGCAATCAGGTTTTACATAGCATCAGTTACATTAGGGGTCAGAAATCCTTCAAGCCTCATTCCCCAGAATTTCATTCCCGATTAAGGGACTGAGTTTGTCACATTAGGAATTCAGGATGAGGAAGTGAAATCCCCCGAAGCTGCCTATGAGATATTTAAACTCTCATATGATGGCCTGAGCAGCCCTGCCATTTGCCATTCATCATCTGCCCATGGGCCACCTTTCTCACATTGAGTAAGATACTCTGTTTTACAGTACTACAGCTTTGCATTTTTTAGCAGTGGAGAACTACAGGTTATCTAGCAGTCCCTTTTCCAGCTGACACACAGACTCTGCTCCTTTCATCTGCCTATGCACCGTAGCCCCTCCATGCTCCCTTGCATGCACTTGTTTACACTACCTGCTTAACTGAGTTCCCTCTGTGTTAGCTGAAGTGTGTAATGATTGCCCATGTGCACCTAAACATGTTGGCATTTGGGCAGGCCTCCTTGTTCCTAAAGAAATGCAATGTGCAACTGCTTGTACATTTTTCTTTGTAATCCTAGAAACACAAGAGTGTTAATACATTCATTTCCTATAAACACTCTGTTCTTTGCAGGTTGCTGGTATAATCTCAGCTGGGATTGTTTTGATTTCCATTGTTGCCCTGGGGAAATTACTAGAGCCCTTACAAAAGGTACTGTATGTGTGCTCTGCAGCACAGCCACCAGCACCAATCAGACCCAAATGCTCAGCTCTGATGGGCAGGATTAATAGCCCTATTTAAACTATGGTGACTGATACCAGGCGAGGCTCTTGTTTACAGTGTATAATGTTGAGCGCTATCTTAATATGCATCTTTGCTTCTGAATAACACTTTTTCATAATTTTTCTTCACAGTCTGTGTTGGCAGCCGTAGTCATAGCTAACTTGAAAGGGATGTTCATGCAAGTGTTTGATGTTCCCCGTCTGTGGAAACAGAATAAAGTGGATGCTGTAAGTAACCTAATTTTTTCTTTTCTCCTGAATGTTTTTGCCTGGTTTTCTTTTTGCCTTTTAATGCCATCCAAGTTTCTCTTAACTACCACATAAACAGAATTCTGTAGAGTTAACATCAGAAAACTTATGTGCATCTTCAAAATGCAAGTGCCATGAGGTCAGTTAAAAATTGTCCACTTTAGAATTTTGTATAGTATTTTACTTGTCTTCTTTGTTCCCTCTACCCCACAATAAGGGTGCCAGTCAGGATATTCCTGTGCAATGATGACTCCTTCATAGTGATTACCATAGTTCACAGCAGTCTTGTATTGAGCTGGCTTGAGATTCAGAATAAAGATGGCCTCTTGCCATATTTACTATTTTGCTTTTATCTTTTGCACAGTTTAAATGGGTTGGAAAAGCTGACCTTTTCTTAATCCAGGTACATATATTTATGTTGTTACCACATTAGCATCCCATTTGCCTGGATAATCTCAGGTGGTCCTCAGAAAATATATTTTCTTGTTGTAGGAAGACAATTCAAGCTAGAACGTGGATTCATTTGGCATGCTAAGGGATATATGAACAGGCTTTTCTTACAAACCACTATAACCATATCTCAGGACACTTGCTTACGTCTCCCACTGTGTTTTCTGTGGAGTAGACCTTCAGTGTGGCTGTTAGGGCAGGAAAAGATTGCATGGGAAGTATTTTCTCCACACAGTCCTTACTATGCTTTGATTTTACAGCGTGTGTCATTGAGCAGAACCTCCTCAGGTAAATCTGAAATTTTTAGTCAATCATTTACTGGTCCTCTATAAGTAAAAGATCCCACTGGCTTCAGTGAGAAGTGCTGGCACTCAGCTTTTCATATGATTAGGTCCACTGGGTGTTCTGCCTGGGCAGTGATGTAGAGGGGAACTGAGGAGCCCACTTCAACTGTTCTGCCTGAATATTCAGTGAAGATTTTAGAGAGTGCCATCAACCTACTAATATGAAATACTTCTCTTTGGAACAGTTCTAATTCTTAGATATCACTGAGAAGCCCCCTTCCCTCTCTATATGTCTGCAGTTGGGACATCTTACAATATTTTGCAACTTGGGAAAATAAATTATTTCAAATTTCTAAAGAAAGATTAACAAAGACTACCACTGTCAGAAAGAAGAAAATGCAATGATTAACTGCATCCTCTTTAATTTCACCAAAGGAACTGTATCCTTTAAAAATGTTGTTATATTAAAAAAACTTATTTCCTAAAAAGCTAACTATGCCTAATAAGTTAGTGATGGATAGAAGCATCTTGGAGGAAGAGGAAGACTTTTGTATGGAAGTCAGTGTGCTGTGATCATCTCCAAAGTTAAATTCTTCTGCTACTCACATTGTCTGGTCTAGTGATTCTTTAGCATGACCAGGAATTATATGTTATAATTAAGAGACTTTACATTTGTTATTTCCTCTCCAGATGATCTGGGTTTTTACATGTCTAGCATCCATCATTCTGGGACTTGATTTGGGATTACTTGCTGGCCTTTTGTTTGGATTGCTGACAGTTGTGCTGAGAGTTCAGTTGTAAGTAATACAGGATCAGAAATAATTGTTAGTGTTATACCACCAAAAAGGAATACAATATGCTGAAAAGCAAGATTATTTGTGGCAGAAAATCTGCTTGAGTTCACAAAAATCTTGAAATGGAAAAAACCTGTTCTTTAGAACAAAACATTTTTGTGCTATCGCTGATAAAAGAGAAGCTGCATTATTTTATCAGTATTTTTTCCATATCACATTGGGTACTTCGCCATATGTTATTTATGCACACACATAGATGAGTTCTGGAAAGGGATAGGGACATTCCAGACCAAATCCAAAAAAGATGTATGAATGGCTTCTGTAATTAATTGATCATTGTAGTAGCTCTTGGCATGTAATACTACTACAGTGCGTTGCACATGCCAATAACCTTTTCACTTACTGCTGATACAATACTGAGTGTATGCCTGTGAAAGAAGGGGAAGCATAAGAATAAGTCAACATTTTTTGATTCTGGCTGATCTGCTGTTGCTGAAAGAACATACGGTACTGGAATGGTGAAAAAAGGTGGCTTTGCAGAATCTTGTTTGGCCACCTTGTTACTTTTCATTGATCTTTTCTCTGAAAATACAGCATAACTCCATTCCTCCAGCTTGGAGTTCAGAGAGTATAATTACTAGCAATACCAATGGATAGTTGCACTGTCAGCAAATGCTTAAAAATAAAGCCTTGCAAAAGTTGTTAGAGAATAGTAGATTATAAAAAATGGAATTTGAAGATAGTAAAAAAAGATTGACAAATTCAACTCGAGTTATGAAATCAAAATATAAAAGGGAGGTTAGGCTTTACAAATTTCCAAACAATTTGCTTCAACGGTTAAAAGTGTATCTGGAGATTGCAAACATTTTTGTTTTGTTATTGACTGAAATTAAAATTAAAAGGGTTGGACAAAAGGTTTTAAGTAATCTGTAAAGAATGTAAATGTATTGTTTCAGTTGATTTGAAATGAAAAAGTGATCAATTTTTTTTTCAGAGTCAAATTTTGCATTCAAACCAAACTAATTTCTTTTAAAACATTTTTCTGGTTTGGGAAACAACTGGAACAAGTTATTCATTCCACTCTACATAAAAATGGTGCAGCAAGTAGGCTGAGACCAAAGAACCTTGTCTTTAAAAAGGACCATTCACTACAAATCGAAAAAAGACTCTTGCACAGCAACACAAAACAGATACAGCACCTCTGCAGGGAGGTTATTAGTTTGGCAGGAGAGAGCAGACTGCAAGAGTCTGTGACAGTTTGTAGGCAGCAATCCCTTCGATTCTCTGGATGCCTGCATATGATGTTTACCTTCACTGTCTTTTCTTTTTGTTTCTGTCAGTCCTTCATGGGGTGGCTTTGGAAACATTCCAGGCACAGATATCTACAAGAAGGTCAAGGACTACAAAAATGTAAGTAATTTCTGAGTCGTTTCCCTCCAGTCCTCAAGTCAGTGCAAGACAAAGTTGTGCCTTGCATATTGTGGACAACTTGAGTTTGGAAGTGAAGTGCTCAGAGATCACAAGTTTCAGCATTCAGTTCTTGTTCTTCATCTTGATCCAGATGGTTGGTCCATATCGCCTGCTGGGGCTGTAAGCTTCTACAAACTGAATCATCTCAATTATCAGCTAAGATGTGCCATTCTTTTTGAATTAAATATGTAGATGAACTGTTGAAACAGTTAAACTGCTTCTTCTTAGCCAAAATGTAGTTGTTGCTGCTTAACCTTATATTCTTTGGCATCAGGTTATAGAACCAGAAGGTGTGAAGATTCTCAAGTTTTCGAGTCCAATTTTTTATGCTAACATCGATGGACTGAAAAGCAGCCTGAAATCTACTGTAAGTGATATGTGATGGTTTTGGCTGCTTCTTAACTGTCTTTGAAATTTCCTCAGAATTATATCTAGGTAAAGTTAAATAATTTTGATCCTTTTTCTGTAGGTGGGATTTGATGCAGTCAAGGTATATAATAAGAGACTCAAAGCACTGAGGAAGATACAAAAGCTAATCAAGAAGGGGAAATTAAAAGCTACTAAGGTAAACCTTTTTTTATTTCTATTCTTCCTCAAATGTTTACTGTTAGAGCTTATTACTTCAGCCTTAATGATGAGTTCCTCTGTATGCATCTTTAAAGTAAAGATAGAAAAATGTGACTTATTACTATGGCCGGAAGTCTGGGACCTGCAGGACACTAAGCAGAGCAGTACAGCTATTGCCAAAGAGCGCATAGATTCAGGCGGCTGTGATCACGGAATCATGGAATCAATGTTAGGGATTGGAAGGGACCTCGAAAGATCATCTAGTCCAATCCCCCCACTGGAGCAGGATCACCTAAACCAATTTGCACAGGAACGTGACCAGGCGGTCTTTAAACGTCTCCAGAGAAGGAGACTCCACAACCTCCCTGGGCAGCCTGTTCCAGTGTCTGTCACCCTCACCGTGAAGAAGTTTCTTCTCGTATTTAGGTGGAACCTCCTCTGTTCCAGCTTACACCCATTTTGCCCCTTGTCCTATCATTAGACACCACCGAAAAGAGCTTGGCTCCATCCTCTTGACACTCTCCCTTTTAATGTATTTATAAACATTAATGAGGTCACTCCTTAGTCTCCTTTTTTCCAAGCTAAAGAGGCCCAGCTCCCTCAGCCTTTCCTCATGTGGTCACAGTGTTAACAGATTCCCTGATCTTACCTCTACTCTCACCACCTCAGATTGTCTCTGGGCAGTAGAAGTGCTGGGTCTTTCTTGTGTACATTGTTCCTATCAACCAGCTTCCTGTGCACAGGTTGACTGGTAGACAAAGCCTTCCACATCCTCTGAGTATGGAATGTACATTGCAATACTTAAATGCTTACAGGAGTGGACAGGTAATGCCAACCTATTAAATTTCCAGAGCTGGAAGTTAGAAGTGGGTTCTCTGTTGTCATTGCTCTCAGTGCAGGATGCAGGATTTCCTGTATATATTACAATTTGTGGTGCACTTAAATGCTCAGTTATGTGACATGGGACAGCAATGTGCCCTTGTGGCCAAGAAAGCCAATGGTATCCTGGGGTGCATTAAGAAGAGTGTGTCCGGCAGATTGAAGGAGATTCTCCTCCCCCTCTACTCTGCCCTAGTGAGACCTCACCTGGAGTATTGCATCCAGTTCCGGGCTCCCCAGTTCAAGAGGGACAGAGATCTACTTGAGGGAGTCTAATGGAGGGATATGAGGATGATTAAGGGACTGGAACACCTGCCTTATGAGGAAAGGCTGAGAGACCTGGAGCTTTTTAGTCTGGAGAGGAGAAGACTGAGAGGGGATCTAATTAATGTGTATAAATATATGAGGGCTGGGTGTTAAGAAGAAAGGGACAGCTTCTTTTCACTTGTGCCCTGCCATAGGACAAGGGGCAATGGATGCAAGGTAAGGGTTACAGAGCACTGGAACAGGCTCCCCAGAGAGGTTGTGGAGTCTCCTTCTCTGGAGACTTTCAAGACCTGTCTGGATGCATTCCTATGTGACCTGCCCTAGATTCTATGGTCCTGCTCTGGCAGGAGGGTTGGACTCAATGATCTCCAGAGGTCCCTTCCAACCCCTAATATTCTGTGATTCTGTGACATTCCAGCTTTTGACCCAGTCATTTTACCATGATATCATACATAGTAAATCTAATTCAAAGCTGAAAATACTGGTCTTAAATATCTCCTAGAAATAAAGCTATTGAGGATGGGAGTAGGTCTGAGGTATTTATTTTTTCTGGAGAGTGGCCTTTTTGCAGGAAGATGCTCTTTTAAAAAAGAAAAAAGAGGAAAGTACACTGCACAGAGGAGGAGGTAATTATGTGCTCTATTTTGTTTTTCTTTAAATTATTGGATGCTGCATTGTTACCCAACACTAAGGGGAGAGACAGGTTCTTTTGGTAGAACGATGACAGCACAAATTGTAGTTACAATTAAAGCTTTATTTTTCTTAACAGGATTTTATGATTAGTGTGGCACAGAGTTTATGATTAGAATGGCACAGGATTTCTATAAACAGAATCAATGCAGTACAATTTAAATTAGCATAGTACAGAATTTATAATACAACTTCACATAGTTTCTAACCACTAGACCCTAACTTATGGTTTCTAATCCCCTGGACCCTCTGCAGTTTGGTCAGATCTTAATACATTGTTTGATCTATCAATATAACAATCATAACCTAGACTCAAAAATCATATGAAAGAAGACAAGTCACGCATCCAGTCCTTGAGGAAGCAGACAACAGTGGAGGCGTCCCTGGCTGGGGGCAGATCACAGGTCTCACTGTCCAGCAACAGTTCTGGTCCAAATTTCCCACTTAGGACTTGTAACTCCTTGATTTTATGGACAGTGCTCTGTGCCCTTTTACACTTTCCTGTTCTGTGAGAGGCTCAACAACACCTGGTTGTCTGGGTGCCTGGGACCATCAAGGCTGGCAAGGAAGGGAGTGATCATTCCAGGAATCTTGAGGCTGGTAGGGAGGGGAAGAAGAGGGGAAGAAGAAATCTGTTTGTTTTGCCTGCTTGGTTCACAGGACCTTCAAGGCCTGAGAATGAGAGGAAAGGGAACAAATACATGACCTGCTCAGTCACAGAGTGGTGTTAGCTATGCTAACCACATTATCAGGGGTTGGGAGCAGGGGGTACTGGTCACAAGTCGTGGTCTTGTTCATTCCCGAAATAAAAATTGTCACAGGGAAGTATTTCCTGTAACTCCAAAACTTTCTCCACGATTAAATGCTATATTCCATATATTATCTGCACATTAGAATGGCATCATCAGTGAGCCTGGTATTAATAATGAAGCTTTTGAGACTGATGAGGAACCTGAAGACAATGAAGATCCTCAAGTTCCCACCAAAGAAGTAGAGATCCAGGTGGACTGGAATTCAGAACTCCCAGTCAAAGTAAACATCCCCAAGGTGCCCATCCACAGCCTCATTCTTGATTTTGGAGCAGTAACCTTCTTGGATATTGTAGCTGTGAGATCAATAAAAACGGTAAGGGCATTTTTTTCTGGTGTTCTGTGAACATGAAACTAGTCAGTATGTAAATCAAAAGCTGCTAGCTGAGGCTAATTTCTGAGTTTTAAAAAGTCTGTTGGTGAAAAATACCTTTAAAACTTATACAGCAAGAGGTAGAGTATTGGGGTGTGCATATTTTAAGTGGGGAAAAAAAAGTAAAAAACACATTAGAAGAACAATATGAAGGTTGCATAATCAAATACTCTAAAATTAGAACTGCAAAATGTAGTTCCCTTGTATGCATATGTTATGAAATATTTTAGTTATGTATTTTCTTTCCACATGCCTCCTGCTTTAATCTGGGCACAGGATGATGCTCACTCAACACAGAGGTAGTAAAAATTTCATCTTACCATCACTTCAGTCTTCAACTGCAAGATTTATTTATTCATTCCATATTATTTAAATTATGAATAAAGGAAGAATGACTCCTTTCTTCATAGGGTTTTCTGTGGCTAATATCACAGCACTTCATCAACATTCATTAATTCATTTTCAAATATCACACTATGTAATAAGGAGATAATCCTAGTTTAGGGAGAAAGAAACAAAGTGAAGAGATTAAGGCCAAGTATTTCCATTATTTTTTGGTGCCCTGTTACAAATGTGTAGGTCCAGACTGTTCAGTCTTTAATCTTTCATGATACCTTGTATGTTCATATTGCTGCTTTCACTAACTTCATTTTGCAGTTGGGACTTCTTAGCTGATCTATAAACCCCATCTTAGATCACCAAGACTCTAGTTTATCAGTGAATAGAAGGGGATGGAATTAGCAGTCACCTCTGAAAATACTGTTGTAAGAGACTTGCCAGCCACAACGGAGCCAGGGCTACCATCAGTCTCCCACCTTTTAACTGAAATACGGGAATGCTGTGTGCCTTGCTTCAGCCTTCTGTGTAGCCTCAATTCAGTTCCAGCTTCTGACACAAAAGAGATATGGGGTCCACAGACATGACTCCATATGCAGCTTTTTCATCCAAGAACAGGTCCATCTGGTGCCCTGCATGAGGGAAAAATCTGTGTAAAAAAATTGGATGTGCCAGTGAAAGATTGTATCATATCACAGATACATGGGGAGAAAGAAACTTGCTCAGGCCCACGTGGTTCTCACTTGAAGAGAGATGATTATTCATATTATGAGAAAAGAATGAGAACCTGAATAGGCAGCAATGTATGTATATGTAAAATCAATATTTCCACTCACATAGTTGAAGACAGGGCACTTCAGCAACCAAGTACTTAACTACTGGATCTTTAAGCTTAGCAGTTCCTTATTTATGATGAATAAACAAAACATACTATATGGACTGGAGACACTCAGAAACAAGTGAAGTGTATGTGTGCCTATACACTACATATATACACATACACCTATATGTATTTTCTCCTTACAGACTTCATTTATTTATGTCCTTGTTGCAAACTTTTTTTTTTAGATAATTAGAGAGTTTGAGAGAATTGATGTGAGAGTATACTTTGCTTCATACCAAGGTAAACATCCAAATATTTCTCCTACCACTCATGCAAAGAATAAGACAGGGATGAGAGGGGATGTGGGGGATCTCTAGATGTGTCTGTGGGAGCATTTGTTCTAATCAAAATGTGAACTACCACATTGATCAACATGGTGGGCTGTGGTGGGACACAAAGAATGGTGGGTTTAAAGGAAATATGGAGAGTAAAAGTCAAGAGAAAGCTATGATTGATTGATTTGGCTGTACATTTGATTTCTCATAATTACAACCATGTATTTTGACATTTATCTCTTAAATTACTTCAAATGTTGTTAACGTGTTGCGACTTTCTTTTATTCAGACAACCTTATATCTCAACTGGAACGAAGTGCCTTCTTTGATGATATTGTCAGAAAAGACATATTCTTCTTGACTGTCCATGATGCTGTGCTCTACATAAGGAATCAAATGACATACAGTGACAATCAGGATCCCATCTTTGAAAAGGTAAGGATATCCAGTTCCCCTTCCTTCTATCATCTATCATTCATTCTTGTCATTTCCATTACAGCATGGCACGTTCAAAAACTAGACGTAGAGCTCTAGTACAAATAAAGTGAGAGTCTAGTAAACTGGACAGCTTCTGTAGTACATGAATATTTTGCTAGATCAAAGGAAGGGTCTGCCAACCCCAGGATCTTGTTAGTGAAAAGAACACAAGATACAGGACATATGGAGAACTCTTCATCCTAAGACACATTTTCTAGTTTCTGACAACTGGCAGCTTAAAAACTTCCTCACCTGGAGGTTTCATTTGGACCATTATATTTGATTATTGCAGATGAAGTTTTCTTTGGTGAGTCTGTAAACACCCTTTACGTGCTTTAACTTGACACTATCCTGTGGCGATGGGTTCTGTAATATTAAATGTGTTATATGACAAATATTTGCCATTTGGTTTAATTCCTGTTGGATTTCTGGATTTTTAGCTGCAATGAATACTCATTCCCCACTCTCTTTCCCAACACTGTTAATAACTTCATACACCTCTGATCAAAGCTGGAGAGTCCCATTCTACTTGGTGTGAGTGTACATGGAAGCTGTTCAACACTAGTGTTGATTCCTACTGCCCTTTATGTGCATGTCCCAGTTGTATTCTGTGTTTTTTTGAGATTACCAGAACACTCTGTAGTGTTTAAAGCTGTGTGCCCACATTAGAAAAATGGCCTTATAATGTTCTCCTGCCTTTTCACCACAATTCCTTCCCTAGCAATTGCTATAATATAATGAATAACTAGTAATTTAAAATTAATATTACTGTTAAATAACAAGGATGAAGCCCTTTTTTTTTTTTGTAATTTTTGTTTACTAACCACAATCTAGAATTTTTGTCCTGTTTTATAGTAGAGATTTAACACTTTGACAAAGCCATACAGCAGTTTAGAAATCGATTCTGCTTTTATTATTTTTACAAACCCTTATGCAGGACTTAAAGCTTTCCAACATATAAGTTTCTCTCAGCTGAACTAAAGCAATAGCTTTGTCAAGGAACAGTAATCAACAGGCTCTTTTGAGTTGTGGAAGTTACATTAAGGTACTTCAGAGTAATAAATCAACCTCAATGATACGGACAATGCGTAACTCATCGTGTTCTTAATTTCTTTCTATCAAGATTTCACTCATGCAGGAGTCTAAAGAACCCCTAGAGTTCACAGAAACAAGCTGTCCTGATGATGAACTTGATGTTCAAGAAGAGGTATGCACTTTAGAACTGCACATGTCTATTACTTGTAGGGTACTGCTGGCTTTATTCCTTTGCCTGCAGCACTGAATCGTGCTGTAAGAATATGAACTAACCATGGTCTGTTTCTCTCCACCTTCTGAAAACCCCTTCACTAGGCTATGCGCAGACTTGCTTCATGAAGTCAGGCTGCTGGTACTGTCTTGCCTGTGAACTCACAGCAATATTTATGCACCGGTCCTATATCAGCATTTTCTGCAATGAAACCAATCTTTGCACATGAAGAAAACCCTGATTGTTTGTCTGAATGATACAGATCTCTAGAAATCTCCAAATTTTAGCTAACATTATCCTGGAAATATTCTGGACCTTGACTCAGCAAGCACTTTCTGATGTGATATATTGATACAAAAAATCAGAAGACTGTATGAAATGTTCTGAGTTTTGGGACTAGTGAGGCAGAAGGTGCATTACACTGTTTTATCAGCGTGTGGAGGATGAAAAGCTGCCTTGTGGTCTCCCGGGAGTCGAAGGGACCAAAATCTCTGGATGGCAAGCCTTCGGGTCTGTGCTTGTACAGTGCCTAGCAAGAGGGCAGGAGTTGTAGTTGGCCAAGGCTTTGCAAGTCTAGAACATGAGCTTGATGTTCTAGAATGCTTGTCTGGAAAAATGTATCATGATTGTTTTTTCCAAGCAATTCCTTAAGTTGCAGCACATTGTTAGGTAACTGATACAGGTGACAGGTGAAACAGTCACAGGAGCAGAAAAGGGCACTGAACTACCATAAAACTTTACAAAGGGTGAGTTTCAATAGAAAAGACCCTTAGATATGGGCTCAGTAGTTCTGTGTTAATCCCATTGTAGCAAATCATGCACCGCTATTAATGATTGCCCCTCAAAAGAAGTATACACAGGAGATTCTTTTAGGTAGGTTACTTATCTTTCATAAGGAGGCAGAACATGACATAAATTAGATTAATGAAAACCTTAGTCCCCAAGTACTTAATGGAATCTGTAGAACAGGCTGCTACTGAAAACAAGTAAGAAAGTCAGAATGTGACCTAGTAGAGAGGTCCGGGGGTTTATTTTAAATGGAATATAGGAGTTTATTAGTTTAATGAATAGTTATATTTTTATATGGCATAATTTTTCTTTTAATATTCTACATCAAACTGCTGCTGTTCTTTTGCATTTGACAGTCCATAATGCACAAGTGCAATAATTTACAATAGATAAAGGATTTGACCTGCAAAACTTTAATTTTTACTTTAGGACTTACATAAAATACAAATGTAGCAAATCAATGTTCTTACTTTTCACAAAAAAGAAATGTGTTTTGATGGAAAACAGACTGCTGCCTTAAACATTTTAGCACTACATTAATTTTTTTAATGAAAAAAAAAACCCTGCATGGTGAGGGAACAGACAACAACAAAAGTGTAAGAAATGTCCAGGTATAAAATCCCTTTAAGTTTCACAATGTGGGCTAATTAGAATCACAGAATAATTTAGGTTGGAAAAGACCTTTAAGATCATCCAGTCCAACCATAACTCTACTCTACCAAGTCCACTGCTAAATGATGTCCCTCAGCACCACATCTACATGGCTTTTAAACACATCCAGGGATGGTGGTTCGACCACTTCTCTGAGCAGCCTGCTCCAATGCCTGACAACCCTTTCAGTGAAAAAAACTTTCCGGATGTTCAAACTAAACCTCCCCTGGCACAACTTGAGGCCATTTCCTCTTGTCCTATCACTTGTTATTTGTGAGAAGAGACCAGCACCCACCTCCCTGCAACCTCCTTTCAAGTAGTCATAGAGTGCAATAAGGTCTTCCCCTCAGCCTCCTCTTCTTCAAACTAAACAACCCCACTTCCCTCAGCTGCTCCTCCTAAGCCTTGTTTTGCAGGCCCTTCACCAGCTTCATTGCCCTTCTTTGGACCCACTCCAGCACCTCAATGTCTTTCTTCTAGTGAGGGTCCCAAAACTGAACACAGTGCTTAAGCTGTGGCCTCACCAGTGCCGAGTACAGGGGGATGACCACTTCCTTAGTCTTGCTGGCCACACTATTTCTGATACATTAGCTTCAGTACATTCACATGTTTAAGCCTCCTTCTTGGATCATGTCAGATAAATTTTCCTATATCACACTGCACAAAGAAGATTTTTGCTGCAAATAATGTTAGTGGAAAACCTCAGGTGAAAAGCTAAGCACTAAATAAATGACTCTGTCCTAAGGACCTGCATGAACTCCTTCAAAATCAGTGAAAAAAAATCCCTTCAGTCAGCTGGACAGCAGGTAACAGCACCTGGCTGGCATCTTTATTCTCTAATTAAGACAAAAACTTCCGTCGTCATGGCAGTCAGTGACGTTTCTCGTTTCAAATGCAGTACAGGCTGGAGCCTAGATGGCACTGATGTTCCAGTCCAAGCCAGTGAAAACGCAGGTTTGTGCTTGCAAATAGACACGTCCCATTGGTAGGTCAGGTTGGCTTCTCCACCAGCTGAGAACGAGGCATGTTTTCAGCAGCAAACCAGACTGATCTGGAGGTGCAGGAGCGTTAATCTCTGCGTGCGCTGGCGCTTGGGCCCCGGCCGTGGCTTGAGGTCCCCGCTCCCCCCCTCCCGTTGTCCCGCCAGCGCCGGGGGCAGCTCTGCCCGGGGCACTGACACACCTTTCCTATCGGGCCAGGCTACATTAACTGAACCTGAGGCACCGCAGCATGTAGGGATGAAGGGCAAGGCCGGTGACACGTTTCTCAGAGGCTCTGTGGCTTCTCTAAGGCAGATGTACATTTTCTTTAACAAGTGAAATGTTCTACCTGGGACCGATAAGGCAGCTTTCAGATATTTTTTATGCAGAGCACATACTATGGAAAAGATGGTATAAAAAATGCTAGCAGTGGATATATTTTTTCTCGAGAGAACATCTGCACTGTGAAGTTTGAGTATAGGTTCTTACTTGATAGAGATGTGGGCTTGCATTAGTTTTTGAACCTTCTCCAGTTCTTGTCCATACAGGTATTTAGGAAAAAAGCAATTAAATAATCATAGTCTTCCTGTTTTCTTTCCAAACATGACATTTCAGCTGGAACTAACTGTGATAAACTATAATGCTATGCACTTATTCTTGGCCTGCATATTTCTTCCAGGCATGGTTGTATTTATTCTTAAATTAACTGGTACAAAGTATTCAACTTTTCCTGAACAATGCCTACATTTACACAGAGCAGTAAGAGGGATCATGTGGAAGGCATTCAAATACCTTTCTCAGTGGGTCAGGGGGAATGTGCTGCTTAATTTTCTGTGTATCCACCAAAATGAAGGATACAAGAATAATGTATTTTGCAACAAAGCTAAAATGCTCTACAATTTTGTACTAATTCAAACATCCATAACTAATGCAGCTAGATCTGCTTCTCTTTCTCCAGTAGAATGAAGAAGTTATTTTTGTATGCATTTTGAGTATTACTATTCTATCTTTGCATGTCAGGTATTAAATTTGGAGATGTATTTTAAGTTTTTTTACCCTTTTAAAAAGCTGCATTTTAAAAGTAATTGTATCCATTAACTAGAAAATAAAGTTGTGCATACTGAAAATGTGCTCCACGCATCTCCATGTTTGGTGTTTTTTCTTAAACTCTTCTGTTTGTGAATTCTTATTACAGGGAAATAAAGCATATTATGGAGGTATCAGTGTCAGGCTTCCCTTGGGTCTGTCTTTTGAGGAACAACAAAGAAGATAAAACCTGTTCTGTCTGCCTTGTGGTGATAAGGCAAGAAACATTAGGCTTAAAGGGCAGCTTTTAAAGGTTAAGGCTGTAAAGATAATGAGACATTATCTGTAGGGACACAGGATCCCAATCCTAGAGACTTTTAGTGAGACAGTCACCCATCTGAAATGTGTGGTTGTCCCTACTTGAGGATTGTGGAATGACTGTTACCTTAGGATTGTGAAAAGACTGTCAGAGGCCACTTTCTACCCTATAACCTGTTATTTAATTGTATTTATATTTCTTTCCTTTCTTCAGTGCTATATAGAAACATGATATAAAGATGGTATCCTAGTGAATTACATGACATTTATAAAATGCTAAGTTTATGGAAACAAAACAAAGTCTCTGGAGATGGTGAGTTCTACTGCTGTGAAGCTTTAGGGTGCACTGGAGATTCACTGTTCCATCAAGTCATTGACGTTTCTGTAGCCCTGATGGCCAGGAATTTGCTGTTGCCACGCCAAAACCGAAGTCTGAGCATGAGCAGCTGAAGGAGGCCAACGCGGTTTTAGATACATCCAATTTGTCAGGATCCCACAGCACACAAACCTCCCTCTCACCAAGCCCGCTGTCACGGGTCCTCAACAGAAGGATCTCTCTCACTTTTTACGTTATCCTTCTCCAAGAGGCCGCAGGGTCACGCCTCCTCTTTCCCACTACTCTTCCCCGTTGCAGCTCCAAGGCCTCCCGAAGCCCAGCACCGCCCCAGCCACCCAGGGCAGCGCACCCGCGAGTCCTGCCCAGAGCGGCTGGGAGCGGTTCCCAGCGGGGCAGGAGGCCCCAGAGCCCCGAGAGGTACGCACGGCACACCCATGGCCCGCTGAGACCTGACCGGAGTGCACCGAGGCTCCGCGCACCGGCCAGGCCCGGTCACCACACGGCTCCCGCCGCCACGGCCGCCGGCTCTCGTCCCAGCGCGCAGGCGCGGCGCACGCGGCACTACGCGCCCCAGGGGGCAGCGCTCCGCCGGCCGCCATCCCGGCGGGCACTGCGGGGCGGCCGCGCCTTCCGCCTCGCCGCGGAGCCTGTCGGGAGCGCGGGTCCCGCTGCGGAGCGGCTCCGCTCCGCCCCACCGAGCTCTCCCGCGGGCCCCACCATGCCCTCGCTGTTCCCGGGCGGCGCGGCCGCTCCGCAGGGGCGCAGCGAACGCGACACCGCAAACGCTTCCCCACTGCGCAGTTTTTCACGCCTCACCCGCCCGCCTTGCTGCCACTTCCGCTTCCGGCCGCGCC